>CM052193.1:11157481-11178431 GCA_028455805.1 Lasioglossum figueresi | reverse complement strand
GCGTCTTTTCCACGGCAAAAATGAGACGCAAAAAAGCCGTCTTTTTGGAGCCGTATAAACGACGGCTCCAGAAGGACGACTTTTTAGACGTGTAAAAGACGTCTGTATGGGCCGTAAGACGTAAAGACGTAAAAAAGACGAGAAAAAGACGACTTAATGATGAAACTTGTCGATGAAACTTAGTTTTCATAGCGCCCTACAATACTGGTTTTGCAATGTCCTATTCTATAACAATATTCGAGACCGTGACGTACATATAGTCCTCTTCTTGTGCGTTACTGTGAAAATTCGCAAAATCGAATGAGTTTAATGTGCAAGTTTTCCAATATCGCAAATGATAGAAAATTTCTAACTCCCGCGTTTTAGAGTTGCGATGAGTAAAATGCCGCACTGCACCTTAACATGACTGCCGCTGATGACTTGCAGTCGGTGTGGTTGCCCCTGAATCCTCGCAGCCATTGCTTCCGCTTTAGAGTTGCGTATAAAGAAATTAAAGTGCACGGGAGAAAATTCGTTTCAAGATATTTATTATTTGTAGATTAGCGTGGCGAAAGAATTATTCGGCTTGGCTGTCTCCTATACATTCAAACTGATGCCATCGTGATTCCATTTAGAGTCGTGTAAAAAGAAAACGAAAGTGTACGGGAGTTATCCGTTTTGAATGAAATCAATTAGCGTCACGTTACATAATGCACAGTTCGCGTTGTTTTGAAATGTACAATGTACATTTTGTAGAGTATGGTCGCGCAAAAATGGTCCACTCGCGCGTTTGTTCGTTGTGCATCAATCGGACAACTATTTTGTCGTATTCATCTTTTTTTTAATTTTTTTTTTATCTCGTCGATGCTTGGACTTATGTATTGTCGATTTATTTTTTAGGTTATAACAGAAACTTCTTATAAGTTTTTCGTAGTATTAAATTTGTTATTCGTATTATTAAACATAATTGACAAATTTGTCGATATACGAAGCAATAGCTACAATTATAAAATTTCGAAAAATACTGATAACGCTTTACGAATTTCTCTTTCTTTATATCGTACGTGTACGTTTCCTTCGATGTGATGCGGGCTGCAATGTAGCAGGCGTTCGTAAAACTACATTACCGTACAGTGAAATAGAACTTTCATTACATGTGTGTATACTTAAACAAGTACTATTTCCATTATAAGAAATTTTAAACGAAAGGAAATAGATTCCTGGTTAATCCAGTTTTTAACGAAACCACAACAATTCTAAAAAAATGTACAATTTTAATAGAGAATAGAATTAATTTTCTGTGTGTGTGTGAATCTTTATAACTACCGTCTAGTAAATTTTTATCGATTGTAAGAAAATATGTATAGGTTTTTGTTAACTATGACACGATGTTTGACTATTTGATCTAACTAATTGTAAGTTGAATTGACTATGGCGTGACCGGAGACACTTATGAAACACAAAGAGGCCAAGTCATGTGTATCTGTTTATTAATGGAAATACTGAAATCGGCATACAATTATTTCTAATATAATTATCTGCTTACGTTCATTTATACGATTTTATTACATTAATTAGCAATATCAACAATTTATTACTCTCTCTTGTGTTCTCATTCTCACGACTCTTTCATTCTCTCTTTCTCGCTATCCTCTCTCGACTCGACATTTATTGAACAAGACGCATACATATTCCACTGTACGTGTAATGCAGTTACAACAAGCTAATTGAAGTAACGACGGTACCAGCGAATTAACGATTCATCATGGTTCAATTGACAATCGTTTTGGCACGGAACAATCTGGATCTCTGTAAAAATCCATTCCCTTCGAACCTACAAAATTCACAAAGTGTCTCGCGTGACATGTCAAATATTATTGTGATAAAACGTAGATTGCCGCTGCTCGAAGAAAACACAATTTTTGGGCTCCTTAACAATGCTTCACACTCGCAAGTACAGGGTATCTCAACGCGAATACCAAAATAAATCAACGCAACGAAAGCGGAGACTTTAGAACAAGTTCTTGTAGTATGAAGCTTCTCGTTTACGTTTACAATTTACGTTTACATTTACGTTCACATTTAAATTTACATTTACACGTAACAAACCTTTCACTTTTTACTAGAAAACCCTGCCTTGAAACACCCTGTACAAATGCAGGATAAATAAATCGTGGCAAGTTGAATACTGTCTCGTCGATGTCCACCGTTTTCGTGGGGATATCGCTTCGATCGTTAATTCGAATTTCTTCAGGCACTATCGCTTTTCACTATTATTGATTAATTTATACACATTTACAATTTATATCGAACGTTCGTTCTCGCGAAGATATATTTCTTCAAATCACAGACGGGCACAATTTTTACCTAGATAGGTTTCGAGTATCGAACGAAATACGAATAATATTTTGACTGTACAATTGTATATTCGAATGAATCGTCGGTTGCCGATTATATCGATTATTCGATCGAAATTGTGCCCATCTCCGACACTTAACACATTCCATCGACAAATTACGATCAACAAAGGCATGTTCGATCGGTACGGTAACGATGTTGCGGAAGTGACCGCCATTATTCCGCGTCTTTGAACAACTTCCGGTCCGCTGTTCGATGAATCATATTCGACAATCGGTATTTCAATACTTGCACCGCTTGTGACGCGTGTGTGGACCAGCAACGACGTTAGGCAAGTTAGTAAAAATAATAAAAGAAAAAAATAACGCGAGCGTAATGCATTTCAGGACGATATAGTTGTCTCTCGATGGCGAGATTAACAGTTCCCTGAAGAGAACAATGTAACATATGTATATTAACGAGGATAACTTTAACGATTAACCAGCAGGATGGTTTCGACAGATTCTTACAAAAATAGTCGACGGTTTGGCTGATTAACATTTCAGCTACTGCACGCCGTTATAGTCCTCTTTTTGAACACTATGTTCCTATAGACTCACTCTTCCAGCATCTCGACAGCCATGTACATATATCGTTTACATGCCATGGTAAAATTCTTTCAAAATTTTTATATACAAATATATAAAAATATTACCGCTACGCGATTAGATTAGCTAAAAGATTGAAGTACTTCCTCTGTCTTAGATCTAATCGTATTATACACTCGACTTATATCGTACGATCAAAGTCATTCCACAAGACTACTATACTATTTACTATTTCACTCGACACAGCTGATAATTTGTTCAAGTATAATTGAAAGAAATTTTGAAACATTTTCTCCATGTCCCACTGGCTAACTGTTAAACGACCGTGAATATAATATTTCCATGTAATTAACATAATAAAATAAAATAAGATTAATATTAATAATAAGCAACTGTCGAAGCAACGAGCACGACGCGTCCCGCTATAGTTATATATAAATACTATTAATAATATTAATCGCAAGTACTGATATTCCATTAACGATAGTTCATGATTCTAGTTACGTATTGTATGCGTTTATGTACAAAATGTCGACAGACAAGTCGTCATTAAGATCTCTACGCAATTAACTAGCACTAATAGCGTTGACTAAGTGTATGCACACGTTTGTTGCTGTTGCTTTTTTTTTAAGGCATTAAAGGTTAAACAGCAAATCAAGGCATCCAGCAACTATACGCGAAGTATGGTTGCCACGGATAGTTCAGATATGCTTGAGTTAGAGCTACGTCACGTGTGACACGGAGTAAATACCAACTGTTCCCTCTAGTCTTCTCAAGGTCACTTTTTGCAATAACGATTTACAGCAGTCGATTGTCGTGTGATGTGCCAATAGAAAATACAATAAATAATTTTTTGTTAGAGCGCCCTCTCGATGTGTAACAATGCCAAATATTTGTACTCGAAATGTACGGACAGAGTGTTTCTAAAATAACCTTAATATTTATACGTGATGAAAAAAAGTACTAACTAATTATGATGTTGTTAAAACAATACAGAGTCTTCCATCTTAGTTTAGAAACACTTTGCGCGTTATAAAGCTTTGATATAAAAATTTTGCGAACATCCAGGGGGGGGGGATATGTTTCTTTTAGATTTCGAGGTATTATTTGCTCCCTTTAAAGAACAGTGTTTTGACACTGCGTATCGAAAATTCTTACCAGGCTTGCCAGCTGTCATGCCACGCGTAAACTGCTACTCTCGTTTCCGTGTCGCCTTTCAAATACCGATCGGATCACTGGTCATTCCTCCAAACTTGCCCGAAAAGACGCCTCAGAGCCTTAGACTAGATAATAAAGAAATGCACAGACAGCCGTGATACACTTATCTCGGTGCAAGCCGGGAACGATCGAGGTCGATCGTATTGGTAGTTCAATGTCTGGCGTATGGGACAGAATAATTTTACCCATAATTCTGATTGTATTCTAAACATAACGAATCGCAGGATAATAATCCGGCGACTTTGAACGACCAACACGTTGCGCCTCAAAACTACACGAATTAGTTTAATAAAACTAGTGGTACCAGTACCCACGAGGATACACACAAATTAAATCGATTCCAATATTTAAATTCGCGATACAGGTTTTCCTCCGTAGCGTCGCGTGTCCACCTTTATCATCTCGCGAGGCACCAGTAGCGAAGCAGCTGTGAATCGCCAGTGAGGCGAAGATAATAGAATTTTCGTTGCTTCCGCAGCGTTTCGTTGCGCTGCTGACTCGCGCGATGTTATGGAGGAATAACTGTACCAAGGATGTTCTCTCTACTAGATCTCGCCGAAGCTGGTGAAAGCTAATCAAGCCTGGTGAAATTGCTCGAAATTGCAAGAAACGATGCCCAGAACGATTAACAAATTTTTACAAATCGTCCCCTTACTCGTTGCCTTAAAAAAGCTACTTTATACTTATCTCGTTCTCAATGATTCGCATAAGTCTAAAAAAAAAAACTGTCCCACGCTTCACACGCACACGCACGCAGCAGATGTACTTACACAGATCTTTTCTACACACATACAATGATAGCGACTACCAACGTTCTATCAATGCAAATTCGTTTTCCCTAACTTCGGCAGCCGAAGTTATCCGCCGTGTTGGAAAACGTCCCCGAGAAAGGGGTCGCTATCGAATAACTTACACGACCTACCAATAAATACGCCTATAAATTACAAAAAAATTACTCTCTCTAGATGTAACAGCGACGCCTCGCGATAAGAATACGAGAATCAACGCATTCGGTTCTTTCGTGTTAGTCCGTGGCGAAGATTAACGATTCAGCAATCGCGACAATTCCATTAAACGGTATCGATAGTAGACGGTAATATTTATACTATTTAAAATAGTAATAGAAACATTAATAATAATAATCATATTATATACATACATATATATTATAACATACAGGGTGTCCCACGGTAAGCGCCGTTTGATATAACTCCTGGACTACACGTGATGGGGCAAAGATACAGAGGGACCTTTGTCATAATTTTCTATGTAGAATGTCACTGTGACAAACAAAGATTTATCTTTATTTTCTTGTTTTTTAAATGCAACGCCATATTTTTCTTTTGATATTAGGAAAGTACAGAAAAAAAACAAGTTCAGCATACGTCTTTGAAATGTCCTCGAGATAATCCAAGGTTGCAGAAACGAACAACTATGAAAACAGACAAGCATCGATATTTTACCTGTGCGTTTTAGTTTTCATGTTGAAAATGTCCACCTTCGGTTCTTATGCATTGTTGCTTTGTTGCTTTCTTCCTCTGTTCTTTTTAATTCTTTGTTTCATGTTTTCTCGTGTCGTTGGTCGTGTCTCATAGATAATATCTTTTACGCGACTCCATAAAAAGTAATGCAAAGGCGTTAAATCTGGCGACCTCGCCGACGAGTTTACCTTAAAATATCATTTAGATGTCTTCTTACTATCGAAGCAAAATGAGCTGGAGCACCGTCGTGTTGGGACCATGAAATTTTTAGTATTTTTAAACTGGTTTCATTTAATGGAGATGGTAACTCGTTTCGAAGAAATGTCTCTGCACATGCCTGAATGACTCCCATTGCAAGTAACTAAGAGTTACATTTGTGCTACATTAACTCTTCTCTAATTTAAAAGTTGTTCATTTTTGTAACCTTGGATAACCTCGAGATCATTTCAAGGACGTATGCTGAATTTGTTTGTTCCTGCACTTTCGTAATATCAAAAAAAAAAAATATGGCAATCCATTTAAAAAAACACGAAGATAAAAGTCCCTCTACATCTTTGCCCTATCACGTACCGTTCAGTAATTATATCAAACGGACCTTACCGTGGGACATCCTGTATGTGTATATATATATATTGTATATGTATATACATTATACATAAGACAACGACAATATGACAATGAGAACGATGATGTCGGCGCGACGATGACGATGAGCGAATGAACGGTGAAACGAATGACGTTGTCGTGTACGATTAATAATGTTAATGACGTTAAACAGTACAGGGTTACTCGTAGTAATAAGAAGTTTCGGAGTTAATAATATACGTTAGCGCAATGATAACTGATGCCACCATCGGAGGTTCTTCAGTCTTCTTTGGTTGCTGGGTAACTTGGTGAGGTTGGTGGGTACGGTAGGGCTCTGCATTTACAGCGTACGACTTATGCTCCTGTTCATCTTTCTCTTTCTCTGTTTCTTCCCACTGGGATTATCATTCATTTCTTCTCTACCCCCTTCCCCTCCCCCCGTTATATTTTTCTCGCTTCCCGAACAGTTATCGTACCGTGTCAGGTCACTCAGAATAGAGAGCGGTGGTTGGCTTCCGGTCCGTTTATCCGTTGATGAGAGCCAATTGATTAATGAATGTCTGCTGCTTGTGGGTGCTGCAGACTCCAGAACGACTGACGGTAATAAGAATGGCGTCGGACGATCCGCGTTCTCTTCCTCCAGTTCGTGTTATCATTATTATTGTTATTATCATAGTCATTACGACGTCCTGCACATTCTTCTTCCATCGCGCAGCGAATAGTTTCGTTTCGTCGATTACCATCGTCCGCTATCCGATCTTCGAATTGATCGTCAAGTACCACTTCCCCTGACTCGTTTCACACCATCGTGACTTTTCGATCGTCACCGATTTCTCGAAAGTTTAGCGAAATTTGGATAACCGTGGACCACACTTTAGCTACCGCGAAAGAATTTTCGAACAGTGTTCCAAAGTCCTCGAAGACCTCTTCTCATGAATTTATTGATTCGGCATTGCGGAGGATTTTACGAACGTCGATCTACGACGGTCGGCGTGTCAAGTGGATCTTGTTTTCGGCACAGCCGACCAATCTGAGAACTTTATACGAGATGGAATCAAGTCGACGCGCGGAAGAGTAGCACCGGTTTTTAGTGATCATCGACGTGGACGTCATTGCTCAAATTGGACGACCATATAACGCCAATCGAGGTTTATGTACCTCTTGACCAGACGGCCCAGTTAAATCCTGCCCTCATCTGTCATCAAGTTGTACGTGCACAGATTGGACGATGTCTTCCGTCATGCCTCGACGATAAAAGTCTTTGGAAGATTCAGAACTGGACGGCGTCGCTGACAGACTTTACAATGACTATCGGACGATCGTAAAAACAATTGGAATTTCCAAGGAAACACCCCCTTAACACCGAGTCGTTCTCTCGTACAATTCTAGGCTTCAAGCTGTCGCTACTTACTCTTATCCAAACGAAATCGATGAGTTTACTAGTCAATTTCAAATAGTTTTTGGAATGCCTCTGACTCAACGAACTGGAGGCTCCGGCCATTACAGCACAGTCCCTCGGGTTTCCGATCGTCCAAATCTAAATGATCAATGCCGAGATTCGATTTCTCCTTTCTCTTCGTTCTGTGGAGTCTGTTCACCCTCGATGACTACGACGACGACTACGGCGAGCTGGTCGCTGATCCGATGACTACGAAACATGTCCCAGGAGCGTTTCCGTACACCGGGAGAGTTCGAAGGAGGCTGTCTGGCTCGTACAGCCGGACTCAGCTGAGCTCTCGAGGCGTTACGGAGTGCCGGGCCGGATGATGATTGTTGCGGTGATGACGCCTCGCTCGACGGCACTGCACCGTGCAACAGTCATCGGCGTCCGCCACGTATTCCCCGCGTTTCATCTGGTGCACGATCGAGTTGCAGAGCGCCCTCGGACACCGTTTCCTGTCGCACTTCACCTCGCCATTCTGCAATCAAAAGAAATCTGGTGAAAAAAACACTTTTCAAAACAACAATCCTTCGAGATTCGTTCACGGGTCACTAAGGACTACAAGGTGTTCAAAGGGTCTAGCCGGATATGCATGGGCCAGCGGCCCCCGCTCCGAATTTCCTGATTCCTGTCTTAAAACATCGTTTTACGTCTAAAACAACATTGTGTAAAATTTCAAATGTCTACCCACACCGATAAGGGTGATATTGGGATTAATTCCCCCTAAAACGAGAACAGATATCGACATAGGATGAACGACAAACGGAAGATACGGATACACTCTATATTTCAGATTTTTTTCAGAATTTTTTGCTTATTACTTATAGTTGAAAACAACTCATTAATTTTTTGGGAATTTTTTTAACCATCTTCCCCTCGGTTGACACCCACCAAAAAATTCTAAAATATTGCTACGATGCTAAACTATTTTTTCATAAAAATCTCAGAAGTGTCCGTTTGGTGGAACAGTGTAAAAAAAAATAAAGTATGCCGGCGAACGCTCGTAACGGCGCAGCGACCGAGTCCACTCGCGGCGGCTAGCGATGGGAGCGAACGGGAAATCAGCGCCTGTACGGAAGAGCTGATACATGTAGATACGCGACTAAATCTTCTAATATATGATTACAGTTGGACGTCTAAATAATTATATTTTAGGAAATAGCTTACATCGATGAAGGAAAATGCGTGCAAAAGGTATGATTGCGTAACAACAATAATTTTTTCTTTTATTATCGCGATCCAGCCGATGAATGGAGCCGCGCTCTTTCTGAACGTGTTTGACCAAACGAATGATCGTGTTACCAAATAACATTGTAACGTCGGCTAGCGATCAAGCAATATGCCGACTTTGCGGCATGTTCAAAAGCGGCTTGCCGCGAAAAAATTATTGTTGTTACGCAATCATACCTTCGCAGTCTTGGTACACGCGCAAGATATTATTATTTCACAGTGTTCAGAATTTGAGCGCAGACATACAAAGCATCGTATCGCATTATAGTAAAGTAATGACGAGTAGAAAGAAAAAGAATAAATCCATTATATAGGCGTAAATATTAAAAATTAGATTTATATTTCCGCAAAATTAGAAACATGTAAAACATTTTAATCTATATGATAATTACAAATTAATAATTATGTTTGTTTTATAGAATATTGAACTGCAAACAATAAAAAATCGTTTAGTTTATAAATAAATATAAAAAAAGTAAAAAACAAGAAAAGAAACTTTTTACTCGAGGAGGATTCGAGAACTCGAGTCCTCCGCAGCATCGGGCAGGACCTCTAACACCGTGACCATACAACATAGTTGCGAGAAGGTTCTTCTTTCTGTTACTTGAAAGCAACAAACTAGCTTTACACGCATTTTTCTTCATCGACGTAAGCTATTTCCTAAAATATAATTGTTCAGACTTCCAACTGTAATCATATATTAGAAGATTTAGTCGCATATCTACATGTATCAGCTCTTCCGTACAAGGCGCTGACTTCCCGTTCGTTCCCATCGCTAGCCACCGCGAGCGGACTCGGTCGCTGCGCCGTTACGAGCGTTCGCCGGCATACTTTATTTTTTTTTACACTGTTCCACCAAACGGACACTTCTGAGATTTTTATGAAAAATAGTTTAGCATCGTAGCAATATTTTAGAATTTTTTGGTGGGTGTCAACCCAGGGGAAGATGGTTAAAAAAATGCCCAAAAAATTAATTAATTGTTTTCAACTATAATTAATTAGCAAAAAAATACACAATGTTTTTTTAAACATAAAACGACGTTTTAAGACAGGAATCAGAAAAATCGGAGCGGGGGCCGCTGGCCCATGCTTATCCGGCTAGATCCTTTTTCAGACGGTAAAATCGTCACCTCAAATTAGGAGGTCAAAAACCACCTCGACCAGTTTTTTGCCAGCAAAGATCAAAAATTTTATGAGCGTGGAATCATGCTACTACCAGAAAGATGGCAAAAGGTATAGGACCAGACTGGCCAATATATAATTTAATAAAATATTTGTTCGTTATACGAAAATTGTCTTTCATTTTCGAAAATCGGAGCTAGACCCTTTGAACGAAATCCGAGACAGCACAAAGTGTCCTATTTCGAGTGGAACGACCCTGGTGATAGCGGAGCAAGTATGAGGATGGCAACCTTAAGTACATCAAACCAAATAGAATGATGAATAACAGGTTGCAGAGATGGGTAATCTTACCCTCCGAAAATCTTACCTCCTTTCTTTTTAGAATTGGGTGGAATAGGGACGGATGTTCAAGTGTGCACTGCTACAGGATCGCTCTATTTGCGGACGATCATGTATCTGAAACGATACTTTTTCTCGGTGCAATGCCGATGGGGTTCGACGCGATCGGTGGCCGCGTTCCATTTTCATCGTCATGGGTGAACCTTTTTAATGGTCGGTCCGGGCGAACGAGTCCGGTTAAAGGTTTTCTCCTTAAAGGTCTCCAGGCGGAGCAACGAGACTGCAACACTCGATCGATTCTAACGAGTGCAACCGGCGCGGCAATGTCGAGCCGCGATGGTTTTTTCGTCGAGGCCTTCGCATAATAATGGGAAACCGCGAAACGAAAACGCCCGGAGATTTTTTGCCCTCCAAGACCATCGGCTCGCCTTCGAGAAACAAAAGAAGTCACTCGCATCGAGACCGCAACCGCTTAGTTACAGCGATTAGGATATTTGAAGTGAAAACTTCTTCAGCGAATGAGTCTCATCCGTCACGCTCCGAGGTGAAACGCTATTCCTGAGAAACAGACAGGTGTGTTTTCAATTCGGTTGTGCGCTCTTATGAGCACTGTATTGGTCTGCATTTTTCCTTCAGCTATTGCGTTCGTTAGTAGCTATCAGCATTTTTCTACAGTGTCTTCAATAAACGTTGGTACAATCTGTTATCCATTTTTTTCTGAGATGTTCTTGCATAAAGTAGTTGACGGGAAACGAACTAGCGTTTTTGTCGGAGAAGCTGCAATTTGAAACATTTCTAAAAACGTTGGATAATGTTGTTGCAACTAAATGTACCATAGAGAGTTGAAATTTGTGAGAAGCTTCTCTTTTGCAACATCTTAAAACTAAAATAGAATTCTTCCTTCGAAACTTTATATGTTCTATAGGGAAAAACGAGACTAAAACGTCATGAAACAGAAAGTTTATAATATATCATTGTAATTTATGCAACTGTAAAAATGAAAGACTCCACCCACGTAATTTACAACATGCACGGTTATAACGCTTTAAACGCAATTTTCTCGAAGCCTAAATTGCCCATCTCGTCATCACGGTTATCCCCATTCTGAGAAAATACCAGCTTCATTAGCTTATCCTTTTAAAAGTATACATGCGAACCATGTCGCCTTTACTTAGTAGCTTACAATTCTAACGAATATGTCGTTAAATGCAGTATAATTTCAAAAGACTTTCCTTTAGACACAGTGTAAAAAATGTGAAAAGATTTGCTGTCTGAGAGATTACATGGAACTTGTAGAATTTTCGAGTCAATCGTTATGACAGTTCGCAGCTGGACAGTTCTAGTGCTAATCGGACGAAGTTAACGACTCGTTGACTTGACATGCTCGATAACCTTGAACGACCTCTGCTTTGGGCATGTAGAACACGTCTCGACAAGTGTCGTCGTACTGGAGCTGGGAAAAGGACACGGGAACCAGGTTCGAAAAGAAAAAAAGAATGGAGCTGCCCCTGAAATTTCCTACATAAGTCCATTCACAAGAAAACCATATCCACTATGCAACGATACTCGTGAGCGACTTTTGCAAGAACCGGTTCCCAATATTGTTTAAAAGGACAGAACTACATTTTACGGTGGCTTGTTATCACTTCTACTTTGCGATCCCTTCGTCTTGAAGTCTGAATAGATGCAGTCTTATCATTGTTACAAAACAATGCACGGTTCGCATTCATTGCTCGGTAGCTCTGGTTTAAGAAACTTTTTAATTTTCTAAATTCTACATTTAAAAAATGTTGTTCATTCACTTAGCTTGTTATAAAAAAATTAGCAATTCTTGTTCTGCACGGTTTTCTTCCACTTATACCAAATTTGAAGGTGTTTCAGAGCTCATTTTCATTCCGTAAAAATGGTCACTTTTAAAATTGCAATTGTACATGCAACTCGGATAATTTTCTAATTTGTTAGAAGAGAGAGAGTGTAGTTTTATATTTTATCAGTCGTGCTGTGAAAAAACGTCGAGTTTCAATTGAATAAATGATCTCGTCGAGTACACGACAGTACAATAGATTCCCGTATAACGAGATCAAGACAATTGTTGTGTACAGATATTTCATCTGCCAGTAAACGTACAGTGGACGTCCAAAGAATTGTTTAAACAGACTGGGCAATTGGGTGGCTTTTATTATCTTGGATATTTGAATTTTGTTTCGCAGCGTCAACAGGATTGTTCCAATTAATTAAACAAAAAATCTGTTCAAAGTTTGAGCTCATAAAATTCGACGAAAAAATTCATTATCCGTTAAAACGCTCAGCTTGATCAATAAGTTTTATTTCGACAGAATTCATGTTTGTTTAATGTTACTGTTAAAAGTCGAACGTTCCGTGCTAAACAACGTAACGAATCAAAAGAAATAGTGAAGAATGCTGGCAAACTTCTCTTACAAAATAAGAGTTGTCGAATATTGGAATAAGTGTACGGGGACGTTCGTTTTCCCGGGGTTCATAAATTTTGGTTCGCCTGCAAGGTATACCTCGACAAGGTAGTAAAAGATGCGTCCTCTGGATCGTGTCGTCGCGTTGCTTCGGGCACGAGTGGAATGCGGCTGATGAGGGGTTAAGAGCGATCGTGTAAACCGGAAATTGTCGCACACGCCGGGTAAAGTACCGTGACGATCTCGCGCTACTAGTTCCCGACGGTACGTGTCCAATGAAGGCCACTTTATGTCTATGCAATGCCAGAGGTAATCCATTATTAACGCTCGGCCTTTCTTCTCGTCCTCTTAAGCCGCTCGTTAAACTACACTTTTCCTTTTTTCCTCTCGAACCGGAGACGACGTTGACCACCTCGCACCATCGCGTCGCGATATGTTCCTTGCCAGTGTCATCATTCGAATGTAGATTTATATTGTCAAATCTAATTTATGAGAACGTCACATACATAGAATCTCGTTACTTCAACGATCGACTTTACATTCGGCAAAGCAGAAAACATATTCTCCATTAATACGTTCCATGCCGGGTCAATTTTCATAATTATGCTTATGATTAGACTGCGGGTCTTCATTCAAATTAAAAATTTGCTATCTTGATTCTTTTAATAACTTGTAACGCGTCTTCATAGTTTTCATAGTTTCGTATTACATCTATCCAGTTTTGTTTGAAATGCATGAAATCTGTAGTTTGCTTATGACACCTGCGTTAGAATATTTGTAATACTGCAGAAGCTACAATTATGAAGAAGAAGGCGTGGAGTATAAAATGCACTACGGAACAAAGCAAAATTTGTATTTCAACAAATTATCCGTTCAACATGATAATAATTATTTTCATTGCTCTAACACAAGTTTTATTAACCTAATAAAAAGTCGATAGTTTCTGCCAAGGACTAACGAGATGCGGTTTTCGCTACGTAAAAATACAGTTTAATAGCAATGAACTAATTTAGCTTCAATTTATAATATAATAATATAATATAAAATACAATAATAATGGAATAAATATCGAGTTCGTATCGAAATACAGCAAAATCCTCCAATTAGATAAGAAATGGTTAAACAACTTACGATGAAGTTCATATGTAACTTTGTAATTTTGTAATTCTACAATTCTAATTGTTTTTTTAGAATGATATCGGATCTAATGACCTAATTGCATTCTAGCGGGCTTACGTCAAATAGTGATTTGTCTCCAAACAAGAATCGCTACCGGAAGTTGTTCATTAGACGATGACGCATAGAAGGTGCCAAGTCGTATGTCTGCAACTTGTTCTGTTTCCGCTTCTGTTACGTGCAAAATTACAAGTTCCGCCTTTATTGCCTACACTTGCAGCTTGTAGCACTGGAAATCGTACCTATACATTTCCTCCCGAGCACAATATACATTAATGTCTCCGCGACTGGTATTTATTACCTCGACACTTTAAATCACCTGTTTACAGAGCTGCACCAGTTATCATAAAGTACTTTTATCTACAATCTTAACCTGTTCGTTTTGCTAAATTTGTATTTGTATTGAATTATCGACACAGATATTAGTTGTTCCAACTAATTAAGAACCTCATAGATCGACTCGGATTTAATCACACATATTCAATTAGCTGAGTCACTAGATATCTCTTCAATAATTTTTGACGTTACAAAGACGATGTTCTCGTCGGCATCTTGTAATAGTTACAACTTACGAGTTCACTATACCGAAGAACCATCAAGATAAAAGTGCTGCATTTATGACCAAAGTTTTCTAATTTACCCTACTTAAGACTAGTTTCACTTTTCGCATTTTGATTTTTTTTTCAAAATTGTTCTCATCAATTCTTTATCTTTTTAAGAGCTTTATTCAACCGTTTCAGTGATAAAAAAACGATATATTGTGCTGGGTTGCACTTACAAAAATTGATTGATCTTCTCTAATTTGCGCAATGGAAATGGCTCCGCATTTTTTCAATTGAAATAATGAAGTTAAGCGCCGAACGTCAAACCCAAAAATGCCCACAAAATCAAATCGGTCTAATTAACGAAACCTATAAAAGTCAAATTTATAATACGCGGATGCTACTTCAACTCCGCAATCAAAATTGGTATCACACCGATCGGTGACTCTGTGTGGTCGCAGCAGACGTGTTGAAAATTTCAACGTTTCAAAATCCCAAACAAGCAATTACTTCGTTTCCCAACAAATCGCAGCTTCGATTACAACAACTTTTCTGCATACGATTACCCTGCATGCGATCACTTCAATTTGTCCGGTCGAACGAGAAAATTGCTACTTTTGCGGCGCTCGCATCGGAAATTCCAAACTTCTGGTGTAATCGAGCGGGTCAAAAAAAAAAAAGAAAAAGAGAAATAGAAAAGAGGAGGAAAAAGGTAAGAGAAAAGTTGCCGGACGGCAGTGGTTCTCACCTTGCACCTGCACTTGACGCATTTCATCTCTCCGTGCGAGTGGACGCGAGGATGCCACTCCATCCCGTTCTCGTAAGGAGTGCCGAGAGGATTCCTGCAGCCACCGGAAGCCAGGACCTCCTCGACGCTTCTTCTTGTGGACGGTGCTGCCTGATCCCGTGGAAGACGAGACGTGTCACCGGCGACGCTCACGGTGCTGGGCGTCGTCGCCGGACACTGTCTGCAGCAGGCCTTCTTGCTCGGTCTGAAAGCGAGCTTCTCGTCGCAGTCCAATGGCGGACACTGTACCCGCGGACACTTCACCTCCAACGTGATCGGCTGCAAGATAAATGAGATCCTTGGTCAGTCCTAATGCTGCGTTTACATTGCGGCCACCAATTTTCGTCGTACAGTACAGTCAAATAACGGTACCGAACATGGAGTGACCGGTTAACAGTCAGATTATACTACAATTATTTATAACGTATTGCCTTTTGGTACATAGTTGAACAAATAACGATTCGTAGACCGACCATATAAGTATTACCCTTCGCAAAACAGACAGTTTTGACGATTTTACGGTAGCCATGACTAGATTCCAGTTATTTGCAATCCCGCGGGATCCAGCGTCATTTCTTGATCCCGCATTTCTCAAATAGGTGATGCGGGACTATGCGTATAAACAAAATTTCGCGAATAGCGACGCGTACGATGAACTATTTCGATGATACGTTGTTTCGCGGTTCTGCGCTCTTCACTTTTTCCGTTGCCGTGCCACTGGCGAACTTTCCGATTAGGGATTGCAATCCCGCAAAAGTGGGATCCAGCGTCATTTCTTGGTCCCGCATTTCTGAAATAGGTGATGCGGGATCCCGCAAATTTTGCGGGACTATGCGTATAAACAAAATTTTGCGAATGACGACGCGTACGATGAACTATTTCGACGATACGTTGTTTCGCGGTTTTGCGCTCTTCACTTTTTCCGTTGCCGTGCCACTGGCGAACTTTCCGATTAGGGATTGCAACCCGCAAAAGTGGGATCCCGCAATCCCGCGGGATCCAGCGTCATTTCTTGGTCCCGCATTTCTCAAATAGGTGATGCGGAATCCCGGAAATTTTGCGGCACTATGCGTATAAACAATATTTCGCGAATGACGACGCGTACGATGAACTATTTCGACGATACGTTGTTTCGCGGTTCCGCGCTCTTCACTTTTTCCGTTGCCGAACTTTCGGCGAACTTTCCGATTCACCTAATCAATTAATATTATACATATATCGAGCTTCGTTATCGATATAATAATTTTTTGTTTAAATGCCTTTTTTAATATAAATATTAGATATAACGAATTATTATATAATATATTTCATATTATTACACACATATACACATATACGTATATGTATATTTCAATTACAGTTCGTTTTCCAAAGAGAGATTTATTTTAATTTAAAATTATGCAGATTTAGATTTTGTTTGTATTTCGTTAATAAGTAAAATTCACTCATTAAGTAAAATTGGTATCTTTATTAAATATATATTAGATTGAAGAACTAAATATTTCAATCCCCCGCGGGATTGAAAATGGCTCGGGATTGCAATCGCTAAGTTCAATGTGACGGTAAAATTGTTATTCCATCGAGCTTACAATGGACGACGAAAGACGTCCGATATCAACCCATTCAACAAATTATTTATACACCGAGGAGTTCAATTTAAATTTAATTAAATGTTAGGGAACAGATGATTGCATTGTTTGTACATGCTCGTGTTCTTTAACATTAAACATTTCAAAAGGAACTTCTCTAACAAGCTAACAATACGCCACAGTATTTAGCTAACAGTTCAATTAGGGATTGCAATCCCGCAAAGTGGGATCCCGCAATCCCGCAGGATCCAGCGTCATTTCTTGATCCCGCATTTCTGAAATAGGTGATGCGGAATCCCGCAAATCTTGCGGGACTATGCGTATAAACAAAATTTCGCGAATGACGACGCGTACGATGAACTATTTCGATGATACGTTGTTTCGCGGTTCCGCGCTCTTCACTTTTTCCGTTGCCGAACTTTCGGTGAACTTTCCGATTCACCTAATCAATTAATATTATACATATATCGAGCTTCGTTATCGATATAATAATTTTTTATTTAAATACCTTTTTTTGATATAAATATTAGATATAACGAATTATCTCTATCTCTATCGTGTCTGTCTGTATGTATGTATCTCTATTAGTGAACGCAGGCAACTTTTTCGCCCTCTTTTGTTCACGTTCCTGCTTATAACTTTTCAACGAATGGACTTTTTCGAATGCGATTTCCTCCAAAACCCTCCCGAAGAAACGCCGCGTCTAACATTTTAAACCGCAGCTTTCTACGTTGAGCCGTTCTGAATTGATGCCGTCACGAACAGACCAAATACGACTTTTTCGTTATCTTTCGGGCACGTTTATGCTTTTTTCATAAAATCGTGTCTGTCTGTATGTTTGCAACGGCATCAATTGAGAACGGCAGTACGTAGAAAGCTGCGGTTTGACCCGTTAGACGCGGCGTTCTTTCGGGAAGGTTTAGGAGAAAACCACATTCGAAAAAGTCCATTGGTTCAAAAGTTGTGACGTCATTAGTGAACACAGGCAACTTTTTCGCCCTCTTTTGTTCACGTTCCTGCTTATAACTTTTCAACGAATGGACTTTTTCGAATGCGATTTCCTCCAAGACCCTCCCGATGAAACGCCGCGTCTAACATTTTAAGCCGCAGCTTTCTACGGTTTGCCGTTCTCAATTGATGCCCTTACAAACATACAGACAGACACGATTTTCGAGAAAGTCGAAATACGAGTTTTTTGCCCTCTTTTGGGCACGTTTCCGTTAACAACATTTGACTGGTAGCACCTATGTTCAACTTGAGAGTGGGAGAGTGAAAGAGGGGAGGGGGAGACAGGGAAAGAGACAGAGAGAGAACTACAGAGCAACGCGAAAAGCGAAATGGAATTGAACGAAATAGATTATCACAAACACGTTCAGCACGTACATGCTTTTAAAAATACTGTGCCACAGCAACGCGTGGCGGGGGAAAGCTAGTTATACAATATATTTCGTATTATTACACACATATACACATATACGTACATGTATATTTCAATTACAGTTTGTTTTCCAAAGAGAGATTTATTTTAATTTAAATTTATGTAGATTCAGATTTTGTTTGTATTTTGTTAATCAATTTTGACTACCATGATTAAAGATGATTATCTCATTAAGTAAAATTGGTATCTTTATTAAATATATATTAGATTGAAGAACTAAATCCTTAGTGGGATTGAAATAAATCCCACATCAATCCCGCGGGATTGTAATCGCTACAATTATAGTTCTTGGCAATCTAGTTCTTTGAAATCAATGCAGATCTTCTTATCAAATGAATATGTATTTTCATATTGAAGATTCCACTCGACAGAGACTCGTTGGACAAAAATTGAAATTACTGTCGCTCTCGAAGGACCACTTGAAAAGCCTTTAGTTACGGACCATAGATTCGTAAAAATGATGAAATAATCGTGGATAGGTGACGTGTTATTTCTGTACTATGAAACGAATGTTTTGATTTTAAAGATTCCACTCGACAGCTTGTAAAGCACGCCTCGGAGACTACGTAAAAATGCGCACAACGTGGTGAAACTCTGGAGCGACCGAGCTGCAATTATTCGTCAGCGCGTTCAAACGGCGCGGCGTTTTTAACGCGGCACGCGTTCATGCGCGCCGCGCTGGTCAAGCGTAATTTAAGTGACAAGCAATGGATCAAAACCGATCGCGTTATCTCGAGTAACGAACATGACTGGTTGCAACGCGTTTCAACCACGACTCCAAACAATTTACTAATATCTGTTTAGAAAGGCCTGTCACTGATCGGCGATCGGTCGTGGCGTTGAGCTCCTTCATGACTCGGCAGAGTGCAACCGCATTCTTCTGGCGCAACTAGCCAGACAATTTTTCAGTCGCCGTCTCATAATGCCTTTGCACGGGGTCATTATAATCTGTGTCGCGAGGATCGCGAGGATCGCGACGATGGATCATTACGAAATCCTCTTAGTCTCTTAGACGTTACGGTAACGAGGTAAACAAAGAATCGGGTGAAACGCGAGGGGCTCCGCTCCTGCGGAATCCGCTATCTCGGCAATCTCGGCTGAAGATTTCGAACTATGTTGAAATTATACAAATTCCTGGATTTCGAAACTTGTTGCCGCGAGCTTGAAACACATCGACTTCGAGAATTATCATAGCTGGAGCCGAGCGAAAGCAGAGATCGGATTCCAGATAGAATCGCTAGAATCGGAACGTTCATTTTGGTAGAATAAATTTAGTAGATGTAGACAAGGAACAGTTGTAGAGAGAAATAGCTGCTGTAACAGCACCGTGTAGAACGAGAATGAGAAAATGGGTAGACTTCCCTCACCGATGCTATTAGAAATTTGCATGAAATTTTTCATCGTTGTACATTGCTCGATTAGTTATGAAGAGCAAGCTATAATTTTTAATTAATATCAACGATGTCCTCGTCGAAATGTTGGTCCTTCTTGGAAGGCACACATTTCGTTCAGCGATCCTCTCACTTACAGAAACACTTGTACAGATTGTTTTTAGGAATACCGAGAACAGCTGTCGAGATTCGCAATTCTTCATCTTCTAGGAGGATTTTTTATTGTGGGGAGCAAACAGAAGTTACACAGACCCGCGGGTCAAGACCGTACGGAAAATGGTAAAATTGCAAAATGACATTTTTCATCGGGAATTGATGAAGAATTTGCGACAAATCGGCAGGTGCATCGTCACGTTCAACACGTTCGTACGTTATGCGATACGTTGCTCGCGAGATTCGACGTTCAAGAGATTGCGTATCGTTTTTCAGAGAACACGTGCAGAGTTCAATCGAATAGTTACATCACTTGTTAAGACTTCATCTTTGATATATACGTAGCTTCGGGGTTTTCGCCAGCTTTTGACGATTTGTTCGCGCTGTGGGACGTGTCAAACAATTTGATGGCCAAACATTGCTTTCACTCAACTTCTCAATGATTTTAAAAAATTGCCGAGAAGTTTCGTACGTTACGTTAGTATGTATAAAAATGTGGGGGAAAAAATGATCACATCAATTTCGAAGACGCGTAAGCAGTATTTCAAGAGATTGCTTAATAAACTTACATCGCAAGTGCAAACTGCACACGTATCGAATCCTACAGGCGGTAGATAAGGATGCCACGAAGCTCCCGCTAGATGAAACTGGCTAGCCAGGGTACAACCTCTTGTTATAGAGCTGACGTTCTTCCCTGTCGCATTCATGTTGATTCCTGGACCTGGAGACAAAACATAAAAAATACTCAATCGTTTTCGAACACTTCACCATTCAATCGAGTTTCAACGTCTCCAAACTTCAAAGTAATTAAAAGAAAGACACGTTCTCTTCGAGCATCGCGGTGTTGCTCCCTTTCGAAGACAGACCCATCAAGGTGGCGGACAGAAAGGGCACAGCCGAATAAGATGGTCAAAACTGCCCTCAGAGGTTTTTCAATGGTTGTTGAACCATTCGAAAGCTGACCAAGAAAAACCCCTCTGAGCAAAATTTCAGCCCCCTAGCTTGCCCGTGAGGTTAGTTACAGGGTAAATTAGATTTTGCGCTTTTCTGCGCATTTTCCGATCTCAAAGGCGTTCTAAAATTCTGAAAAAAATGTGACATATTT
>CM052193.1:11140039-11157381 GCA_028455805.1 Lasioglossum figueresi | reverse complement strand
TTTAAGTTGGGCCAGCAGTTTTTCAAAAACAGAAAAGCAAGCTAATTCGGTGATTCACCGTTCTAATAAAAGAAGAAACGAATTTCATGCGTAAATTCTGACATTCGTATCACGAGAATATGAAAAGCATTTCGTCAAATAAGATAAAACTGGCAAGATATTTGAAGCTAATGATTCGGAGCATAAAAATAAACGTTCGTGCCTGTTAAGATTAAGATTCGACGCTCTTTTCCGCCCTGGGAAGGTACAGCGATTTTATGACATTCTCCCTGTTTCCAGGGACTTTTTACGACAAGTGGACACGAATCGCATAATTCCCGATAAGGAGTCGCGTTTAATTTAAACCGGCTGCAGATAGGCGTAGCTAATTCTGCACGATTACTTTCAAGCGGCGTGTCACGGGTAATCGGATTTAATATCAACCGCAGACGGACACGTGGCCGTCCCCTTAATTCTCCGGTTCTGTTAGGCTTGGCGTTAGGTCCGGGGTTTATCGAACGAGATCGTCGAAAGGGGAGGATAATTAATTGTCACACTCGTTATCCTGAGTTACAAGGATCTCTTGGTCCGACAACACGCTGCGAATCGTGATGAAATTAATCCGATTCCTCAGGATGTAACAAACTCGGTTAAACCTGTTAATGAACGAGGACATTGCGACTCTGTACATAACTTTGTGCTAAAGTGAGATGTACTTCCTTAAAACCCGTTACCGCTAAAAGACAAGATAACACGTCTCTACATATCTAATAATCGTTTGTCGCTTCTTTCCTTATTTTTATTTTACAAGCTCTTGTCCCTGAAAGCGATAGAATTGCCACATGCTCTTGTAAGAATAACGCTGATGGAGCTCGTTTCAAGGAAAACTATTGAACACAGTTAATTAGTTACATCGTCTCTATCGATTCGTAATAGCGAAAATATGATGTTCGGGTTAGACGAGTTGGAAATGTTTCTGATTTCCAGATTTTAGATTCAAATTATAAAAATTGAATACCGAAAGAACGCATTCCCTGTTTCTTCATCTTTAATATCCAGTAACGACAGAGAAAAATGGCAGTTCTCCTTTAAAATATCGCTTCTCAAAAATTAGAAACATTGCAGACTAAATGATAGTGTTAGACCTAGATCGTTTTATCATGGTCTCTTAGTAATTTGACATAATTTTACATAACGTATGAAATCGTGAAGAAGCAAAGGAGGATAAGAATTAACGAGGATCCTCTTTTCCGTGGCCAGGAGGTAGACAAACAAACTATCTGTTCATCTATGAGCCAAATAAATAAAAGACAAAAATGATGGAGGATTTACCTGAACATATAGGACAACAGTGTCCAGCAGGAGCCTTCAGCTGTTTAGCCTGTGGACAGGTGAGCACAGGACACGGGACCGGGTCGCATTGCGCGAGACCCCGATAGCAATTGCACATGGAGCAAGGATCGAGGCTGGAAGTCCACTGGGTTCCCTCTTCGTAGAACCTGGTCTCGTGGAAGCAGGCTCCAGTTTCGATGTCCGACCTGGGTGGATGAAGATTGTACGCGACAACCGAAGCGACATCATTGTCCGCGTAAGGTGGAAGACAGCTGAGCGGTGCTCTGGCTTTGAACGGCGCTTTCAGGATCCTGTCGGATTGCTTATCGGTCACCTCGAGGAATCCGATACCTGACTCGATTCTGTACAACTCGTCAGGCGAGAGTCCTGTGACGGAGCCTTCGAGAACGTATCCGGTGAACTCTTCCAGTAACCTCCTGGCAACCGGTGCACCTTGGGCGAGCCGCGGCATGGTCTCCAAATAAAGTTGGAAGGTGCGAGGCTCGTGACTGCCGGACGAAGAAGATGGCTGAGGAAAGCCAGATATCTCTAACTCGTAGTGTAAAGAGCAGTCTAGGTCCACCGCAGTCCAGATCAAGCCAACTGGACCTGGATGAACAGGCTCTTGAGACAATCTTCTCAATAAAACTGGAGCTGTGGTGTCCCTGGCGTCAGCTACGGGTCTCTGGAGCAATCTGCCGCGTAACATGGAGCCCACATGGGACGCAGCAACCACAGACAATTCCCCATTGAACAGGGGTTCCAGCAAGCGTGGCCCGGGCCTATCCAAGGACCCATTGGCTAAACCGTCCACCAAAGAGGGCGTCAGATCCTCCAGCTCCGTGCGTCGTTTGCCTCCCTCGTCCACCAGCGTTACCAAAGGACTCTCCTCTTCGAGACCGATCAGGTGAACACCGTACCGCAGCGATCCAGCTCGATCCAGGAACGCCCACGCGATTCCAGAAGCAGCGGAAGGCGTCTCCGACTGCAACAACGTCTGATACATGTCGCAGGTAGCTCTAGGTCCAACCATGCCAGCCAGTCTCAGCGCCTGTGGATCCTTCCTCGACATAATACTGATGGACAGTTTGCCTCGCGTCAGAAGACGCAGGTCCGCTCCCGATAAAGCGCTTCGAACTTCCCCAAAGTTCAACTCGTTCGACGGCTTCTTGACTATGATCTCTTCGCGAAGGACCACGTAGTCCTTCTCCATGTGCTCCAGCTGGACGATTAGCGGCACCTCTGACACGTCGTTCGGCAGGAAAACTCCATTGAAGACCAGGGACACGTGGATCGATGGCGCCGACGCCGACGATGCCGAGACTATGGCGGTGGCGCCTGCGCCGGACATCAACGAACGATCAACCCCCATGGTTGGCTCGAGCAGAGACGAAAATTGTTCCGTCGACAGAGCACGGTAGCGAGATAATTGTCCTGTTAGCGTAGCCGATGGCTCCCATACGAAGGACACGTGAAGACGTTCTTCGCGCAGCAACTTCCTATAGTCTCGGGGAACACGCCTCCAGACCCCGCAAAGTTTTCCTGTCGCGTTCTGGTAAACTCCTCCGATCGGATCGATCGTTTGCTCTTCGAGTATGCTACCGGATCCGTCCACGAACTGTATGCTCCGCGGCCTGGGCGTTGTCGTCGACAGGTAGAACGAGTAGTAGAGGTTTTTACGGTGGAACGTGAACCGGCCGGTGGCTAAATAGTTGTAGGCGCTGTTGTACATGGACGTCGGACTGGGCTCGTCGCGACGCAACGCTTGCGATGTTCGACCGGTCACCAGGGTCCCAAAGTCTGAAATTAGGAAAATGATTAGGTGAGGCTGTGGAAATCTGTGACGGACGTGACGATTGATTATCACGGTGGATAATTACGTTTCAGGCTTCGTTCCTCCTCCTCGGACGTCATCTGTGCTGGAAGATCGTGCACTATGTCGGTACCTGAAACCAACGTAACAACAAGGCGCATTAGATTCATGAAAATAGATAATCTAAAATTTCGATAACGAGGTACGAGTCCTTAGCAACCTGACACGAGGCAACTGTTGCGTTTAGTCTGCGGATATTTGGCACGATAAAAACGAGTAAATCGATCGCGAGACGGTAAAAAACATATATGTTTGAAGAACTTAAGGGAGTAGGAAGGAATTTGGCCTTGACGAATCGACGAGTTGTGTGGTACACCATACACCGCTAGAATCATGTACGTACACGAGAATAGAAAGCCTAATTTTGCGTTTTTTAGGCGATATTCGCATTATTCGACAGAATTTAGCGGAGCCGCGAGAAGAAATGCTGGCGCGACACTGCTGGATTTTCATTTGTTCCAGCATTTCTTTTCGCGGCTCCGCTAAATTCTGTCGAATAATGCGAATATCGCCTAAAAAAACGTAAAATTAGGCTTTCTGATATAGTAAGCGCGCTAGATTTATCTTTTATCTAGCGATTGCGACTATGGAGAGGTCCCCAATATGCATAAGCGAGACGCAATTTAGTTAATACCGGACCCTTGCAATTCTCGTGAACGTACATGATTCCAGCGGTGTATGGTGTACCACACAACTCATCGATTCGTCAAGGCCAAATTCCTTCCTACTCCCTTAACAATTCTGTGGCATTGTATTCAACTCATTCAAATCATTCAGGAGAGGAATACATTCCTATACCGATCCTGTATCTTACAATTAGCGCAGACAGTTTCTATAGACAGTCTCAAAATGTCCAGGAAAATATTGTCATTCGTGAATGAACAGCTTAAATCTTGTCTAACGCGATCAATCTCGGGATAATCTGCTGTCGATCGCCGTCACTGCCTTCAACTAATAACGACAATACGTGTGACGAACGCATGCAACGTTGCCCGACGAGGCGTCGCATCGCGTCGTTCGTTCGTTGCCCTCCAAGTCGCTTATTAAGAATGTGGTATCAGCATGACGGTTGTCCGGCTCATTCTACACGCCTCGTCAAACAAATTTTGGATTGAAAATTCCCAAATCGATGGATTGGTTTTACCGGAGTTGTAAGATGGCCAGCGCGTTCGCCAGATCTCGCACCAATGGACTTCTTTTTGTGGGGAAAATTGAAACAAACAGTTTGTTCCGTCGCGCAGGAACACGATACATAGGTTTCATTGCAACAATATTTATGGTACGTTCGCGACTAAACATCTTCCTCCAAGATGACGTAAAAGTAGGGTCATTCGGCGACCATTCGAGACATCTGGCAAATGTCTCGTTGTTGTATATCTTAAAGAACAACGTACCATAGAATTGGTCCCTTCGAACGACCACCCGGACCTTCCCGGGCAGTGTCATTTAAGGACTGCGTCTCCTAGACAGACGACACTCGCGCGTGACTGCACACAATCACCACAGTACACTCACACACCGCTAGACCACGTATACGCACGCAAAGGTTGCAAGGGTCCGGGGATTCCACTCCTGATATCTTAATAATGCAAAGACGGGGTTTCTTATTAGTCAAAATCGGTAGATAAAAGATCAATCTAGGGGGCTATTTGCCTCAAAAGTCTTACTTTTACGTTTACGACGCGTAATTCTCATTATTCTGCAGCATGTCGCGGAGCCGCGAGTAGCAATGGAGAGGCGACGGTGCTGCCGCCTATCGTGGCTGTCGATATGCTACCGAATAATGAGAATTACGCGTCGTAAACGTAAAAGTAAGACTTTTGAGGCAAATAGCCCCCCTAGATTGATCTTTTATCTACCGATGTTGACTAATAAGAAACCCCGTCTTTGCATTATTGTATAACAGAAGTGGGAACCCCGGACCCTTGCAACCCTCGCGTACGTATACGTGGTCTAGCGGTGTGTGAGTGTACTGTGGTGATTGTGTGCAGTCACGCGCGAGTGTCGTCTGTCTAGGAGACGCAGTCCTTAATCCAGGTACGCGAGGGCCCTGAACGGACGGAGTGGGTCCTAGTACATGTGCGGACCATCCGCGGAATTGGCACTACCCTTGGCCTGCACCAGGTCAAGGGACCATAAATTGAGATGCCCACTTAGGGTAGTATGAACGTACTGCTCCGGGGGGGGGGGTCATATTTTGGAATTTCCCTAAAAGGACTTGAGGGAGTGACCCTCTCCTCCACGGATCAGGAAGACACTCCTCCCTCAAGTCAACTAGCGAATAAGGTTGTTTTTTCCCCCGTTAGCGGATACCTTCGCCCAGTTGATTTTCGCTATAAATAGAACTGACCCCGGAGCAGAGGGGAGGATTTCAAGGATTCAAGTTGTGAGATTGTACAGATTCGGACTCAGAGTTTAGTGCGGCGGTATACTCGACACGCGACTATTATATACGTGGAGAATCGTGCAAGTGTGACGATCTTCATTTCTGTACGTCCATCATTAAAATAAAGTATATTTCTTGTTATTTATCAGATCCTCGTGTTGCGTGAAGTGCTTTTTATATCTAACCACCACAGTTCCTTTATCTAAAATCCAACATAAACGTACCACCCTGTAGACTGAAACTATCAGCTAAAAGGAATAAGGCGATATAATTCAGAAAGTAAGACTTCAGAAACACTCGAACAGTCTTTAAACTGTAGGAACGACAGGCATTGTTCTTGATATTAAGCGCACAAGAATCGTGTTATGGTGCTCGAAGTATGCATATTTCACGGTGAGAAAGCGACTTTAATCGAACCTACAAAGCTTTCGTAGAAGATTCATGGAAATACCGAACGTTTTGCTTCACGAAAGAGGTGCGAGCCCTTGGTGGCGCGGGCGCGACGTCGCGGTAGAAAAATATCAGGATATACGCAAATGCGAAAGCGATGATTTCCAAGATATGCACCGAAGAGTCCGCGTGGATGGTAACGAAGCGTCGCGTCGCCACGAAAAAAATCGCTTTATAGCTCGTAAATCGGTTAGCGACAGCACACCATCGGCGATACACTCCCTGTAGGTGAGAAACTTCTCGTTAAAGTTCGTCCCTTACGCGGTGGTCTTGCGCGCCGAGGCTTTCCGCTAAGCGGCCATCGAACCTCCCAGCTAAAATGATCGAACTCGGGACACCGAGGCAACGAGCGAAGAGAGGTGGACATGCTTCTTTCTGCATGACTTGGGTAATGGGAGCTCTCATCCAATCCCAGCGTGCGTACAGCGTGTATGCGCGTTGATCTCGGGACGTAAAGAGGATTGAATATGGCGGCATGTCGATTACAAGACGCAAGGAATCGAATGCGAAAGAAATACTATAATCAACCTGTACAACAGCAAATTTCAGGATAAATTATTTGAAGTATTACTGAAAGCCATCGTCTGCTATTCTGTCCAAGTTGCGACGAGTACTTTTAGAAAAAACACAATATTGGATGTAGATTGAAGAGTTTCCATATACAGTAATGTCTCTCCGGGACAGAAATGTTACTTGCGTCGTGCACAGATATTATTCCTTCATCTCTTACCGCTACCGTCAACGTAGACGCTATCGACATCGGCGTATCAGTGAGAAAGTATTAAGTTATCATCGATAATACTTACGTAAAAGCGAAACTTTTACCAACATATGTACGACGCTTTTCTGATTGAAATTATATCAAACGCGACATCGTTCGAAGAGCATATGCTTGTATAATTCACAATAGAATCTCGATTATCCGAATTGATCAGCGGAACATTCGGATAATGGAACGGTTTCCTAGCTGTAGCGATGATACGCTGGTTGCTAAATGATATCTTTCTGACCTGTACAATGAAACGTGTTGCGCATGGATTGCTTTAGATCGAACTTTTTACATATATCATTTTAATAAACTTAGAATAATTTTATCGCCGCTACGGTTTCGATCAAATTCTACACTATATAGCTATTTTGTAACACTCTAACGTTTTCGATTCGGATTTGAATCTGTTACGTCGTAAGACCGCGTTTGCTATAGAATTGTTTTCTATAAGAGGTGTTTCGTCCTAGATCCTACACTATAGTGTAGAATTTGATCGAAACCGTAGCGCCGATAAAATTATTCTAAGTTTATTCAAACATTTTACGATCGATAGGAAGAGATCATTTATCGTTTTAATGTTCTGTTTTAGAAATATAATCCTGAAGATATAATCCTGTAGGACATTACAGTTTGAGTAGAATAAAATGGATATGGAAGTAACAGCAAGGAAGTCATTCGATATATGTATTTGAATGAAACGAACTCTGAACGCGGATAAAAATACATTATCCGTTAAAATTAGTAAAAAGAATCGTATCAGAATGTTCGACGACCGTGTGATTTTATTAAAAATCTTATAAAGATGCGTGTTTACTCTCATTATTCTATCGTAACAAATTTGTAATTTTTTATATAAGAATTTTAATCAGATGAGTGAGTGCGCTATTTGTCTTATGCATACTACTTGTTCCTATAATAGACATTGATATTTTATATGGACCTTGTAATATGCTTTTGAGTTGTCAATTTCGAATAATTGTTAAGCTTTCAATACTGTTTGGGTCCGATAGAAAGATGGAGAGAGAGAGAGAGAAAGAGAGAGAGACCATGCCAGAGAAGAGAAAGGTAGACGAAGGGTGGGAGCACACTCATTCAGCGACGATGTTGCTGTATATAAAGGCCATAAAGAATGACAGTGGGGTAGGAAAAGAACCGGCTGGCGCCAACCACCGCTACTTTGAATGTTGCTTTTATGGCGCATACCGCACCGGTCCAGCTGCACGGACACGTTAATTGGTATACGTGCGGTACGGGCCAATAACAGAGACTCGGAATACTCGACGATGTTGCTTCACCTCTCTGACCCGTCGTCTCCGCCATTTAACCCTGAATTCGCAGACGCGAAGCCCTCAAAGCTCGTCTCACTTTGGCAGTTGAAAGAACCTAACTTCTCTCCCTTTCCTGTACTTTGAAAATCCCCAACAGCAAAATATTTGAACGAGGCATTTCGTTAACGTCCCTCAGAAACGGTTGCGCCAGAAATTACCTTTTACCTTACAGTTTAATTAAATAGCTCGATCTATTGCTCGATGCATTTCAATTATATTATGCAATTTGATATTTGAAAAATACACATTCTAGTGAAACATTATTGGAGTTCAGCTAAACATTTTACGATAGAACAAAAACTGCTATAGTTTTCATCGAAACATTCCGTGAGATCTAAATGTTTATTGTATTATCGAGTGATCCAAATATTGCACTATAAAGCTGACATTGTTTGCGACTCTTCTGAGGCAACTACAAGACAGAAGATCAGCTTGATAATTCAGAAAGATTGAAAACTATTATAAATTATTTAAACACGTAGTTTTATTGCTGTTGTAAGATACTGTTAGAGTATACATTTTATACAATTTCAATCCAGCACCTGCGAAACAGATGATAATTCATTATTCTAAACGTTGAAGCGTGAACTTCTTTCGAAATCATATTTCACGAGATAGCAGACACGAATATCGAAAACAACAAAATCGATCGATCGCGTTCTTTGATGCGAACGAATGGAGTTATTTTTCGAAGCGTCGAGGCTACGTATATAGCTAATTAATTACAACGCTGTGCTATTTTATTTTCGAAGCTGTCGAACAATTTTCTGTTCCGAACGGCCGCATTTCGCTAGCCTTCGCCCTTTGTGCGCGGGGACAGATTCATTTCTCATGTTAAGCCGAAGGATGCGTTGAACTTTTCTACTGGACGCGTTACATTGCGAAACATCCTGTGCAACAAAGAAAAGGATTCTAATCTCGACATTCTAATTGAGATGGGGATGATGTAACTATCGAGAAGATGGACATTCTATTCTAATTCTGGGATTATAAATGATTCCCCGATATGATTTATGAATAATTCGGTTTCTAATAGAATCTCGGATGGATTCTAGGACAGACGATACACGAATGACGAATATAGATGACGGTCTGGCTTCGGCTTGTGATCCATCGATTGAAATTACCGGGGATCTCGTGTGTACGCAGCATCCGCAAAGCCATATGGTCCGCGGCGCCTCGTTTCTTTATCTCCCTCGCATTTCGGATGGAGCAAGATGCCGAAAATTCTGCACTTTTCGATCAATTACGTCATCTTCGGCACGCCCAAACGTTCATCTATATTCGCGATCATTGGCGGTGCTCCTTCTACTCTTAGTTGAAAATAGAAATGCATCGAGCTCATTTGAACACAATCAATTAAAACGTATTGAAACATCAATAGTAAAATAAAGTTCATTCGAACTTCTATAACAATAAGCAGAACAACATAGTGGAAAGTGAAACGTGACTTCTTCTACAGTCTCCACAATTTTTCGTTACATTTTTATTCTAAACAATCACCTAACTCTTGCGTCAATAGTAGCTGAATTTGCGATAAGCACTCAATTTGAGAATAGAAACCAAAAAAGTGTACAAACGCACAAGCTTCTGTTCGATCTTATTCTCGTCTATACGAGAAACAAAAGGAATGGAAAGATACGGCAACTGGTTAAAGATTGTAAAAAAAAATTTGTTTCACCGAAACACCGATCGACCCGTGTCGGATATCTTTTTTCAATAAGAATCAGCCTTTTGCGTTCCTCGAATAACAGCGCATGCAAATATCCAACGTCGCCGAGTTTTTCTGGAAAGGTTAGGGTGTAGATTCGTGATTTTACGAGAAGTAGACGCGACTAGAAAGAGCTGGTGTGGCCGTTCAATGACATTCACGGCGGAACCGACACTTTACACGGTACGTTTGACCGAAGGACGGTCGTTATTCAGGATTAAAAAGATGTTCGCGAAAACCGCGCCAAAATCTCCGTGCACGCCTAACAAGCTACCTTTCACGAGATCCTCTCTACGAGACATCTTTCCTCCTGCAGCCTCAAATTATTTTATTTCTCGCTTATTTATATGTGGCTTACACGATCCCCGTTATTACTCACGTACAAGGGCCGTTCGCTCGACGTTAAATTGGCTTTCCTAAGATAATGATCGGAAGCTATAAATAATACAGAAGCCATAAAAATGTTGAGAATACACATTTTACCGCAATTGAATAGAATTAACCATTTGCACTCGGAGCCATTTTAACTTGAAAATCAAACATTTCATCCGACCTACAATAATTTCCATTCTATATGTTTTCTTTCATTTTATGGATATGAAATTGATGTAATACCTCATACAATACTTGAATGATTAGCAATTGGTTAGATCCTAATGTACTTAATGTATACAATATTTTTGAATAACTGTACAACGACTTTTATTGGCGACTCTGTGTCACCATTCGAGTGCTAAGGATTAACACTAAATAAATGTGACTGACTTCGTATTGCCTTAGAAAAACAATAAAATTGATATTAAAAGAACTACATTTATTGTTACAACGCATGCTGAAATAGAAAAATCTATTCAATGATTTTCTACAAATCGTCTTTATAATTATAATTTCAGCAGTTGTTAAGTAAAAATGCTGGAACCATAATTGTCTCCAATATATCAATTTATTAATTACCTGTCGAAAACAATCTTAACGTGTGCGAAAGCTAAATTGTCATAAAAAACTGTTTAAACAATTACAAACAATAGCGGTTTCAATATGCTCGCTCCAATAATCTTCAAGACTGATTTTGAATATGCTGGCGAGTAACGCGTTTCATTTTTGAAACGATCATTCGTGCAGAACGTATTCGTCAGCTTGTGAATTCCTTTCATCGTTTATCTCATCGAATTCTTCACTGGACTGTAAGTAATGGACACCGGACTTATTTCCGGGAGGCATTATTAGGAATTTCGAACTCCCAGCGATTGCGTGGAGTTTGCTATACGCGAAAGTACCAGTAAAGTTTGCAAATGTATAGAAAGGTCTGGCCGTTTCTCATTCTAATTTCACGCGACTCGCATTCCCACGGGCGCGGGCGGGAAATTAACGACGATTCAAGCGACAACTCGGGTCCCGTCGGCACCAGACTAACCATGAATGATCGCAATCAAGCGGACAACGTCGGCGAAAAGGCTGCGGCCGCCTCTTTAAACGACGATACAGCATAATTCCCGGGGACGCGGTGTGTTAACCCTTTCACAGTTTAGCTCGAGCCAGAAAACGTGGATGAACAGCGCGGCAAAGCTCCTCGTCGTTCGTCCACCATCGATATCTCCGTGGACGCAATAAAGAGAATTTGTGTTTCTTTTTCATCCTCAAAAATATACTCCCAAAAAAAGGATTCGCATTTCTTTGGGAGCTATAAGCAGTGATGGGCGTTCAATACTCTGCCCTTCCAATCCTGGAGAAAGGAGTCTACTCCCTTAAGATCTTCAAGGGTTCCAAGCTTCGAATTATGTTGGAAGTGATTCGAATTTTTCATTACTAGCTATAAGCCTATTTTACTCAACGAGATAATCATCTTTAATCATGGCAGTCAAAGTTTATTAACAAAATACAAACAAAATCTAAATCTACATAAATTTAAATTAAAATAAATCTTGGAAAGCAAACTGTAATTGAAATATACATATACGTATATGTGTATATGTGTGTAATAATATGAAATATATTATATAATAATTCGTTATATCTAATGTTTATATTAAAAAAAGGTATTTAAATAAAAAATTATTATATCAATGACGAAGCTACGATATATGTACAATATTAATTGATTAGGTGAATCGGAAAGTTCGCCAGTGGCACGGCAACGGAAAAAGTGAAGAGCGCAGAACCGCGAAACAACGTATCATCGAAATAGTTCACCGTACGCGTCGTCATTCGCGAAATTTTGTTTATACGCATAGTCCCGCAAAATTTTCGGGATCCCGCATCACCTATTTGAGAAATGCGGGACCAAGAAATGATGCTGGATCCTACTTTGCGGGATTGCAATCCCTAGTTGCGGCCTGCGACTTTTTATCCTTGTACGACCATATTTTCAGCTGCACAAAATCGAGAATTTTTGCTCTACATTGGACACTTATATTATTACATATAAACATGATCTCGTTCAATCATGACGAGCGCGATCTGCGCTGAACCTTCCTCTATCAAATAAACCATTGCGCAGCTTAAAATATGCTCGTATGGAGACAAAAACCCGACTCCCGCAAACCCATGTTTCGACTTAAAATCTAGTTAGATTCTAGTTTCTTGCTAGTTTTGTCACGTGACTACCCAGAGCGAACATACGCCACCATCGGCGTAAAGGTGAACTAAGAAACAAAGATAAAGAGGCAGATATGTTTCTCGCAGGAGAGACAAAGACAGAGATTACGAAGCAGCTTGTTTTTCGATAATCCCACTCCCATTTCATTTAGCGAGGAAACAATATTTTTTTGATGCTCTTTGTGTTGAAATATTCTCTGAATTATTGCGGGGTCCTGTACAGAGCCTTTTTTTGCAATTTGTTTCTTGACACTTTTTAAACAATAATAGCGTACGTTTTTACAGAAGAATTCTTTTTCTGTACACTTTTTCCAAAAAAGGGCTCTGCACAGGACCCCGCAATAATTCAGAGAATATATCAACACAAAGAGCATCATAATATATTGTTTCCTCGCTAAATGAAATGGGAGTGGGTTTATCGAAAAAACAAGCTGCTTCGTAATCTCTGTGTTTGTCTCTCCTGCGAGCGACACATCTCCCTCTCCGTCGCAGCCCCATAGGAGAGACGAGGATCTCTCTATCCTTGTCAAGAGCTTCCTAGGGAATTCCGCAATTGTCGCTAACGAAATTTTCTCTGGCACCGGCGCCGATTGGACGGCCTCGATCAGCTAAGCCCGACGAGAATGTCGTTTTCGTCGTTCGGGACGATGAGAATGAATGTGACAGGCCAATCGACAGGTTCGCGGGTCATAGTTACTTTTCGCGGGATATAAAAGAGTGACGCGAGTCGGTGACATGGCGTCTTCACCTTCTATCAGCGGGGGGGCAACCAGCCTGCCAAACGACAACTTATTCGATGATCGTGACCATCGTGAGAAATTCTTTCTCGTCACGATATCGTCGCCGCGTTACAATCTTACGAAGATCATTTATTTCATGCGCGTCTTCGCGTCGTCCGATTTTGCGTTTAATAAAGAAACAACATTCCTCCGGTACATACAAACGCAATGTCGTCACTATCAATTTTCGTTTTACTTCATTCTCTGCGCAATCGCTTTTCGAAATGCTCGCTACGTGTAGTAGGAACACCTTGTACGATAAATAAAGTTAACGTTCGTCCGTCGTTAGTTTTCGTTAGACACAACGGCAACTCTTTGTAAATATATGGGGAATGCGTGAGTTTAGGACCATCAATTTACGTGCAATAAAATTGCAGATTCATCATCCATTGAATATGTCAACTGTCAGTCAATTTTATTTGTAAAATGTTAACCCTCTGCACTCCGATCACGCCGCTGCGCTGTGGAAACATTCATGATCTGTTGCTTGGCGATGGTAATAGCAACACCGTTTTTATTAACATTAGAACAGAGACAACATGTAAAAAGAGTCGATGTCGATTTTGAAAATGTTCTCAAGAGCTTTGCTATAACAGTTAAAATTACTGATGACTAATGGGTATTTGTAATTTAAAGTAGTGGACATTTTAAAAATATTTAAGGGCATCACAATGTTACTGATATATATTAGTTTCAGCTTAATAGGATAATTAAACGAAGAATACAATTTTTATTTGGCTCCAGTGTCCTGCAATCAATGCAAACATTTTTTATTTTGCATAAAGATTCGCAGTCTACTGACGACACTCAAGAATGCTTTATATTATTTGAACAAAAGGTTAGAGACTCATTGGTGGAAATTTACAATCTTCTTTGAAGGAGTGCTCAGGATTAATTTACACTCTCCGAGCAATACAAATTTTATTTTTCTGTGTATTACGTTGCCTGATGCATGGAGAACTTCGTGAACTTCGATACAAATGCGAGTGTATGAAATGTGAACGAATAAAATCCTAGGTTAGATTTCGCATTAATCGAAATGTTAATCGAAACATTAGTGAAAATGGTTAATACAGGGTCAAAGAATTTCTACGATTGCTCCAATCAATTTGTGTGTTTATTCTTTGGCAATAACGCAACTAGCTAAAATCGAAGGAATCGGCGCCATTTTGTCGTAAACTTGACTACGGATCTTCATGCAAAATAAAGATTGTCGAGCTTAATTGCAAACCACAGGAGCCGAATATGAATTTCTTTAATAACTTCAATAACTACAATCTTTTTACTGCCATGAATGCATAAACGCTGTCGTTTACTGTTCATTAAATTGCGGATCTTTGTGCGGAATAAAAATGTTCCAAGCCAATTACGAGAAACAGATTGAATGAAAATGTAGTTTCTCTCTTAATAATTTCGATGAGCCGCAAATGTTGTAACACTGCAGTTTCAAATTCTACTAATATCTTCGCAGTTTTGTATTTTAACGATTCAGTTTTGTCATAAACGCATAAAATCCGCGGTTTAGCAAACATCAGCTCGTAAATAAAGAAATTTGCTGAATTTAATCAAAATGCTTAATATTTTTTCTCCGTTTTCTCAATCAGTGAACTTTCGGACCGATAAAAATACACAAACGGGGCTACTCAACAAAGGAAAACTATTTTGTATTGTATACCATTAGAACTTCTCTATTAATACCATGGAAATCTCATTCGTTTGAGTTCTTGTAATTGGAAAGTTTATTTCAAAATGGCAGTTGTTCCACACGGACCATCACCGGTATCGATATTGATTCGTTACAATTCGGAAAGAAACATTGGTTGCAGAATCCCAGGTTTTGTTATAAAATAAATCGCGGTCGTTCTGGCCGGCGTGGCAGTGTGATGCAAAAGTTGCCACGAGTAGCGAAGGCTGGATAGATTTTATGTCCCGCGAATAAGTAACGGGTATATGTAAATTGTTCCCATCGAAGCTGGGTAACGTACACGCGTTACATATTAAACGCGTCCATTCTGCGGGATTTTTGCAACGTCGTCGACGGGGTCTCGATCGGAATCTGGTACGGTTATCTACGGTGATTCTGGAATACGAATTCCGGAAGACGTTCATCTGATCTCTTTTCCGGTGTTTTCAACCCCTGCGATATATAGCAACCAGCAGAATGCGGAATTTAGTACATACGCAAAGACATTTTTGTGCAAAAGTTTTATGAAAATTGTAATTCAAGAATTCACAAATGATTTTGTTATACTTCAGGGCGAGTCCCGACGTTCATTCAAGTGGCATTACTCTTCTTAAGGATTTATATTTACAATAAAAAAGATTTAGGTCCGCAAACGTCCACCCTTTGTGTCCAGAGAACTATGTTTCCATTGTATACATTGTATACATACCAGTGACTATAATTATTCCAAGGTCATTCAAGGTCACAAACAGAGAAGATACGTACATGGAATAATTATAGTCACTGAATTCCTAATGAAAGGGACTATCGTTGTAGGTGTTCAAAAAAAGGGTGGTTCCATTTTAAAAAGTCAAGGTAACCTTGATATCTCTAAAAAATGACATAACAACAACATTTCTTTTGGCATCGTGTCAGCCCCATTGTACCATTCAACTTTGTCCTTACCATGTTTTACGTATCTTTAGAAACAACAAAGATATTTGAGGTGCAAACGTTAGGTGACTCACCCTGTATAGAGAAAACCGTCGATACGAAGGTGTTTTTAATTTTGGCCAGCTAATTCGACCGTTAGGATCGCTTGCGCGTGCATCGTGTACGATAAGATATACGAAAGATGTACGACAGAAGATCGCGCACAATGTCGACGTCGCGTCGGTCAGGTCTCGATCGTAGAGGAACGAATCGCAAAAGATCTCCTCCCACGCTTCCTCCACGACCTTCCAACCCTCCCTCTCCATCCGTATTTCTCCTCGTCTATTCTCATTCCCGGGGCAAACGCGCGCGCGCGCGTTATGCCCGATCATTACGTATGCTAATATTTACATTTAGATTGCACGGCTTAATCGAAGTGACGCCATGCGGTAATATAGCCGGCGCCATGGCGCTAAACCGTGGCGCCCGACCTCTCGTCTCTCTCTTTATCACTCCCTATCTCTGTTTCTGCCACGACTCCCGACCGACAACCTTTTCCACTCCTCTTCTCGTTTCATCGTCTTCCCCCCTTCGCCGGCACGGTCCCCTCATCATTTTCCCTTGCCATAGTGCCCGATCTCCCTCTCCACGCCCTCTTTCTCACGCGCCGACGTTCCTTTATCATTTCACGTTCCTTTTTTCCGCGCTTCCTTTTTTTTTCGCGCCGAAACCCCGCCGGCTAATTCGGCCTCTCTCTCTCTCACAGGTCGTTATACCGACGCTTATCGGAGGCCGCACCGCGACGCTGACGCGCGACGGGCCGGCGCTGTCCCACGGCAACGGGGAGGTACGGGGCGTAGCTCTCGAAATCGGTAAAATGCTCTACTGCTCCGTAAAAACTGAAGGAACACTGAATTATTGGGAAAACTAAGTATTACAGTGATGTCCCGATTACTGTCAAACAGCCGTATTTTTGGTGGACAGTAATCCTGGTGTTGCGATCGTATTTTTGTTACTTCAAAGGCGATTCCGAACGTAGAGAAGGACAAATTGAAATTGAAAGGTGAAGCCGAACATAGAGAAGGACAGAATGAAATTCAAAGGGGAGTCCGAACATAGAGAAGGACAGAATGAAATTCAAAGGAGAGTCCGAACATAGAGAAGGACAGAATGAAATTGAAAGAAGAAGCCGAACATAGAGAAGGACAATGAAATTCAAAGGAGAAGCCGAACATAGAGAAGGACAGAATGAAATTCGAAGGAGAGTCCGAACATAGAGAAGGACAGAATGAAATTCAAAGGAGAAGCCGAACATAGAGAAGGACAGAATGAAATTCGAAGGAGAGTCCGAACATAGAGAAGGAAGAATGAAATTAAAAGGAGAAGCTGAACATAGAGAAGGACAGAATGAAATTCGAAGGGGAGTCCGAACATAGAGAAGGACAGAATGAAATTCAAAGAAGAGTCCGAACATAGAGAAGGACAGAATGAAATTCGAAGGGGAGTCCGAACATAGAGAAGGACAGAATGAAATTCAAAGGAGA
>CM052193.1:11109485-11139939 GCA_028455805.1 Lasioglossum figueresi | reverse complement strand
CAGGAGAAGCCGAACATAGAGAAGGACAGAATGAAATTCAAAGGAGAAGCCGAACATAGAGAAGGATAGAATGAAATTCGAAGGAGAGTCCGAACATAGAGAAGGACAGAATGAAATTGAAAGAAGAAGCCGAACATAGAGAAGGACAATGAAATTCAAAGGAGAAGCCGAACATAGAGAAGGACAGAATGAAATTCGAAGGAGAGTCCGAACATAGAGAAGGACAGAATGAAATTCAAAGGGGAGTCCGAACATAGAGAAGGACAGAATGAAATTCAAAGGAGAAGCCGAACACAGAGAAGGACAGAATGAGTGTCTCTTTCTTTCCAATACGCTGTCCTTCCTTGCGACCGAAACAAAATAATACATAAATAATAAATACAATTTGAATTATATCGTGTTTGGTCTTATATTAATCAGAAAAATGCCAGAAACGCGATAGTGAAATTTCATTAGAAAAATAATGGAAATTAAGAAATAATAAATGTTGATTGTCTCGGCGCTACGGTTTCGATCAATTTCTACTGATAAATCAAAAAACAATTTTACAGATTATCAAATAATCATCGACGTTTCGATTCTAGTTTGAATCATTTTCAAGATGTAATTATTTGCCTTGCGTCTGTAAAAGTATAAATTTATTGTACAATTTTCAAAATGTAATATTCAACCGTTTTAATGTAATAACAAACACTTGTTTGCAATATTGTTCATAAAATAAAATTAAGAAAGTTGAACATTTCGATTCATTCGAGAGTCAATGCGTGGTGTTTACACCGATATACCCGAGCCGAGATCAATCATCCGCCAGTGGAGTGGGTAGGCACTCGTCAAGGAACGTGATCTAAACACACGACAGTAATCGGGACATCACTGTATTAGACTGCGGATTTTATGCATTTAGGGTAAACTGTACGGTGTGTATAAAAAGTAATGGTTATCCGTTCCAGGGATGAATCTACACCTCTGGATCGGTGGAAAGGACCCCGCACTAATCATATGGAACATCTATCCCGGTAAAATCAGTTGGATTTTTCATATGTCGTAGCTTACGATCTACCGAACAAAAGATCTAACGGGCACAAAGCTCAATAATAGACAGTTATCGAGTTATAATCAGTCAAACATGACAAATTCGAGCTGCTTGTTCGAGTAAAAAATTGCGTAAGCGTAGAACCGTAATTCGACCGAGTAGATTAGGCCAATGTCCTACTGTGTTTAACTGTGTTACACAGCATCTGTAACGACGAGTCGAATATTGACCTTCGACACGTGATTTCGCGGGCTCCAAACAGAGCTCGTTTCGAGATGTGGTCATCCATCGAGACCCGTTGCGAATCGTTTGGCCGAACGCGTCGATGATTCGGCCGGCATAGAATTAAGGTGATGATCGCGTGGAATTCTTGATTGTTACGATGTCGTCATCGCATTACGAACTTACGAAGATCGTATACAGTTGGGTCGAAAAACTAACTCGCACAGGTCACTTTCGAATCATGCAACAACCACAAGACGATGGTTTTCGCTTGATTGCGCTATCGCTGTGACCCTCGCGAGGTTTCGTACATATTATTACAAAAATATATACAGTGAGTGTAAAAAGTATTCGTACGTCCTTTAGAATAGAATAACTTGTTTTATAATTGTACCAAACGACCTGACTTTTTTATAATCAATTAGAAGCATTGGTTTACGAAACGATATGCAAAAAAAGTTTTCCAAAATTTATAATTTTCAAGGTTACGTGCAAAGATAAAAAAAGGCATTCTCTAAAACGTTTTTATTTGGGCCCTTAAAGAAAATTTAAAATATATGGTTTGTAGATCTGTAGTAGTTGCACGCATGCTGAGAACTTCATCGAAATCGGCTGACGCAGGAAAAAGCGACACGCATCGAAAGATGTACGATTCTGTGGATTTTAAGCAGAAACTGATCAAAAGTCGTGTAAGCTCGCGTGTATGTTAATCGATTTCGATGAAAATTTTCAGCACGCGTATAACTAACATAGATCTACAAAACATATATTTTAAATTTTCTTTGAGAGCCCAAATAAAAATGTTTTAAAGAAATGCCTTTTTTAGTTTTGCACGTAACCTTGTAAATTAGAATTTTTTGAATTATATGCTTCTAATTGATTATGAAACATCAGGTCGTTTGGTACAATTATAAAAAAAGTTATTCTATTTTAATGGGAGCACGAATACTTTTTACATCCACTGTATAATAAATGAGATAGAACTACCGAGCATTAAATATTTATGCTTGTGTTGTCCGTGAATGGTGTGTTCCAGCATTAGTGTATCACTACACTGTGGATTTTACGCCCTTATGGCAAAAATGAATAGGTTAAATACGAAACTGAAAAGACAGCAGTATCTAAGAGGATGTGGCTGTATACCTTATATATTTTCGATCTTCTAAGATGATTTAAAGTTTAGAGATTAAAAAGTAATTATGAATCGATTTATATTCTATGTTGATAAAGATATCTATGTTCGATAAAATCTGCTTGATAAGCAAACCACGATAAAAAAGCAAACACTCGGTGTACGACCTAATAATTATCTATTTATGTATTCGCTTAGACGGCTTTATTGCCTACGAAAGTGAATTATACAATCTAATAACTACATGGCAGTCTTTTATGCAAACTAGAGTATTTTTTAAATGGATTTTATCTCCTCTGTCGGTGACTTTTGCACTTTAAAATCATAGAATTATCAATTAAAATCATAGACTTATACTCTACTTTCTTAGATTTGAACTGGATGTAGATATTTTTAAATGTACGAAGAGAAAATTAAATATTAAATGTAAAAAGAAAATAGTTATACATTATTATACATATAAGAGGATAAGGTTCTATACAAAAGCCTGCATCGAAACTTGTACCTAATATTATAGCGTGATACTGTGATGTAATGAAAGTTACGTATTATTACATTGTAGCGAAATAAATTAGCAGTATGAGTACGAGTAAATAAAACTACGAATTACTATTTTCTGTCTGATACTCAAGTATTACGTTATACTGTTTTTTCGTGTAATACTATTGACAATCATAGTATGCATTTTACTATATTGCACGGAGAATTCGTAGTATTTCCACAGCATTTCCTAAAAGGATATTATAGTACACATTGCGTCTGATTGCAAGTATGCAACCAAACTCTACATTTTGCAAAAAAAAAAGCGTACACTGTTGTACAAGACTGAAAATTATTGCGAAATACTGGAGTCATACTGAAATATTTTTATTGATATTGTAACAGCTATAAATTATTTCGTGAAAATATTTTCGCTGCACGCCACGCTTTTTCGTTGAAATTAATATCTTCATACAACGTATGTACATACAATGTATACATACGGTGAATGCTCATAAGTGCAGATATAACATTCCTCGATGTTTGAATTATGGGTGCTTCACGTAGCGTGAACAGAAAGTCGTGCGAGAAGGCTTGCACGAAAAATATGCAAAGGACGCCGGGAATTCGCAACACCTCAAAAGAAATTCAGAATGGGAAAAAAACGTAGTGTTGAATTTCGAATGAATGGTCCATTAGGAAAACGCACGCAGCAGTAATTCATGTCCTTCCAGCGTTATACGCTTTTCATAATGAACATAAAATCAAAGTTCGCCGTGGAATGTGTAACAAGCGTAGTCAACCGTGTCGTTCTCTAAATATTTATGAGATATATTCGCTATTCGATTGCTAATCTTCTTGGGAAACGCGAACGTCCGCGCGTAATTGAATATTGCATATTTATTGCACGTCCGCGCGTAATTAAATATTGTACAGATCGATGCTGTTGCATGGCAATCGCTTATCGTCGCGTCAGTATCCAACTTTCCTTCCTTCTACCGACAATCCATGTAAACCAAACAATAATAACATTGGATCAGCTAAAAAGCAATATCAACAGTTTCGGTAAGAAAAAGATTTAAATCATCTTCTGTACGATGTAACGTCGATCGATTCAGTTAAACTGAAGATTTGATCGATGTCAGACTCCACGCTTTTAGTAGAATGTCCATTTGTATCACTCATTCATTTATACTTATAGCAGCATCTCACAATGTAGATCTTTTCTGCTGTTTTTCTGCATTTTTACTTTCGCGAACGTAAACAATTCAAATAGCGCGACAACACCCCTTATCCTCGTCTATTCAACTAAAAGGCTAAAACAGGGGAACACCTGATTAAATGTATAAATGCATCCAAAATGAAATACGTAGGTTTAGTTTTGTATATAATCCAAATACGGTAGTTACGATTTAAGAATTAATTTATTCAATTTACAGTTTATTTTATTGGAGTAGTTTCGAATCATTTCGATTTTTATAAAGGAATGATGTGTAAGATCTGTGACGTTAGAGAAAAGTGATTGTAAACCGAGTTCCTTTCAATGTCCGAAAGGCTGAAAAAATGAACTTATCATTACTGTGGCGTTAGACTTTGATTTTGTATCTTAGAATATTTCACAAGTCTATCATAAATACATATGCACAGTACCTATAGCTGTCGTCGATAGCGAAGCTTGCAGATCGAGGCTCTCGTTTTCCAGACAACCGTGTAAAAGCTGGCAAACTTTGGTCGGGCGACGACGCATCGCGAATAGGAAAAAGGAGGAACATAATCTGTTAGGAAACGATACCACACGCACGCTCGCTCCGCACACCACGAGTCGCTTTTGCAACGTAGCCGGCGCAATTTATTGGTTACTTAGAATCAATTAGCGAACTCGCATTTATTACCCGTGGACAAGTCCGCTGTCATTGTCCGCGTGCGCTTTCTACTTCCATTCGGGGCGCGCGAGATTTCTTTATCGCGACGACCAGGCCGTAAGAAGCAGCGCTCCGCGTTCTGCCTTTCGTTTTATCGCGTATCTTTTATGGGGAAAGAGTATTGAATCGCGCGATCACCCGAATCGAAATCGCTCACCCACCAAACGAACAAAAATCCCTCTGAACGAGAACAATGGCGCGTATTTTGCCAAGACTTTACATAATAGCGCGCTGGAATGAATATCACTGTCACGTTGTATTTCGTTCTAATAATCGCTGCACAGTGGAAGGATTTTAATGATAACGGTGCAACACCGTGTCTTTGTCACAGAATTTCGTAGTTTCGATATTTTAAAATATTACCGCTTTCCACGGGAGGGGAAAATCACGTTCCTTTCTCTTTATACTTCTCGCCATCCATCCTTCCCTTCTCTACTACTCTTATTATTAGACTGCGGTTCTTTATGCAAAATAAAAATTGTCTGTATCGATTGCAAGAAATAGAAACTAAGTTCAATGGTATTTCTTCCCTTAATGATTTTAATAGAGGAGAAACAATTTAGAGATTTTACAACAATTTACGTCTACTTATTATTTGCCTTCTTTCTTCGTTTCTATTCATCATTTCCTTCGAACAGTCTTTTACTCTGTTCGTATTCTATTTTTATTTTCTTCCTTCTCCTATTTCTTTCGTTATTTTTTTATTTCATTCGTTTCCACCTTTCATTACCTTCTCAACTTCTTTCTCTTCCTATGTTCGAGTCCCTCTCGACAGTCTGCAAAAACACCCGAATGTAGGCCAAGCATTAACCCTTTGCACTCCGAATTATTTTTCAATTTTATTGCCAACAAATCCCTACTGTTTTAAGTGTTTCATTTGAAATTGACTTCAAAGAACAGTTCCTTGACTGCTACTTATTTCAAACAATTTTGTTTACCAATTACATTAAATATATCTCTCAAACTTTGTTGTAATTTATATTTGTGAAACTTAAAAATAAGAAATTAGATAAATAAAGGAAGAACCAAATACATACATACAAACCCGTTTCGTTTACATTTTTCTTTCTCCGATGTCGAGTCACATTCGATAAAGGAGTGCAATGGGTTAAAAACACTCGAGGAACACTAAAAACATTACTAAAAGTATAGGTAAATAAATAATAAAATTGTATTCGAAAATGTTCTTCGTTGTATTTTATAACTGTTCCTGTATGTGGGAACTTTATACATACGCGGTTTTATCCATAAGCGCAATGTTCCCACTTGGAACCAACATGCTCGGAGTCTTCACTATTGTCTACTTAATTTACTATAGAACATTTAAAATTTAAGTTCCCAATTGGGAACGGAATGCAATAGAGGGTTAATATTTTAATTAACCGTTCGCGAAGAAAGAATTAAATTTTGTAATGTAACGTCTTCGCAATTTACTTTTTCTCTTATTCGTTTCTGTTACGAATGCATAAAGTCTGCAGTTAAATGTCACATTATAATGAAACACGTTTTATAACTTAAATAGATTCAATCGGTGAAACATTTTACGGTATAGCATTATAGGATATATTCGAACAGTTGGTACAGCATGCCTTCTCAAACAATAGTCGATACTTGAAAAGGATCTACCTTGTTTTTACCAAACCTCGATCTTACACAACGTGTGGACGCAATGTATGAACATAACGTACGGTCGCAATGTATGCACATAACGTACGAACACAACGTTCGAGCATAATATACGAAATCTATAGAAGCTCGCGCAATGCTCGCGAACTCGTTGGCGCAAACTTTGAGTTTTATGAAGCGATAGTATGCAGGCTAGCAATTTACAATGCACATACAATTTGCGTTTCTCTTTAGTTTTACACAGATTCGCGAGCAGTAGGCGCGTTTAACAATGCGCGACGATAATCGGTCTACGCTGAATATCCAATTAAGCTTTTTTTCTTCCCCCCTAGTAATCTTATTCGTTGTCACGGTATTTCGTCATGGAAGCACGTAACGCTCGTCAGGCCTCGACCGCGTTGTACATAGAAAATCACGTAAAACCTCTGCAACGGCTTCCTTATTTGTAAATAAAATGTAGGATATCTGGCGCCTGGCGTCTGTCGCGTCCTTTTCGGATTACGTTTCCTTAACTTCGATTTCTTTCGCGGAATTAATGGCTCGACGCACTGACAGTCGCGTACGACTAAACCTTATTCCGACGCTAAAACATTCTCTGTGGCAGAATGTTCTTTTTTAAGGGAGTACACTCCTTCCTCCAGGATTTCATGGGTGCGGGATTCGCGTTCTCGTTCGATTTTTTTGTTTACGAGGCGTAGTTTGCATTATTCGGAAGCATAAAACTGTGCGTGCAGCTATTTGCATAGCTACATGCTACCGAATAATGCAAATTACGCCTCGTTAACGAAAAAATAGGACTTTTGAGAGCGTTTTTGACTACTGTAAAATCTCATTTTTGTATTATCGAAAAATGAGAACGCGAATCACGCAACCTTGCAAACCTGGAAAAAGGATACTCCCTTAAGAAAGTTCCTTTTGTATTCGTAACGTACACGTTTGAACTTCCAGAGCAATTTCTGTTTTTGTCTCGCGATTTGCGCGGACTCGGTAATATTGTTTCTACTTGTTAATTGATGATAATGCGACTAAAAAAGTTGGCATCGGAAAAATCAACACGAGAATATTATTAAACCAAGCAAAAGGACTGACGTTAGAGATTTAATTCCTTGCACTGCAATATCGTGTCAGACCCTGTTATTGGAGAACGTATAGGCACGCAATAGATATAATTTTTCTCCTTTTTTTAGGAAATTAAGAACTACAAAGAAAGTTCTAATCACCGAGACCGTAAAATAAATGATAAGTAGACTGTGGATTTTATGCATTTATGACGAAGATCAGCAGGTGCATTCTGCAGGAATAAAAGGATTAAAAGAATTTTAAATTATCCATATACGTGTATGTATATTTTTTTCAGATTATCGCAGTTATCAATGAACGAAAGAACTTTCTATTTGGTCGCTGTTTCTTGTAGAATACAACCGTACAATTTATACATAATATACATAAATAGACTTTTAGTAGTTTACACAATTTTACTATGAAAGGAATTCGATGTAATCTATAAATTATATAAATAGATCATTTAGATTGATGCAGATAACAAAAGACTGCGAGATCTATTTATTTATAAAAAATATTATTATCAATTTATTAGAAGTATTAAAGGAAGAAACACCTTTTCATTTGGTTTCGGTATGTACCTTGTAATAGATGCAGATCATTTTTATTTTGAATAAAATGCAAGACATAATAGCAATAAAAATAAGACGGTCAATCAGAATCGATTAGGAAAGAAGAGTTAAATCGATGTTCGACATATATTCGTTTTTTATTGCTCGATTGTTTCAGCGAACGCCAGGTCCAGCGAATCGAGAGACTCGTATATTAAAGCACAGAAAAATGGAAAAACGGAGCAATAATTTCATAGAGAATTTATGGTTGACTGTTAAATGGCGGTGGGTGCCACGTGGAGTCAGTGCGTGCACAATACTTCGTATATGCTCGGTTGCGCGAGTGGAAGCCCATTCGCGAGACAGTGCTAAATCCTTGGCCTTCATTTTTCACTGTTCCTTATATTTCCAGTGAAAAGTTGACAGGAATGGGCGCAGCTATTCTGAGCATTTTGTTTATTCCATCCGCATTCTACGGCGATTAACGACGAAATAGAAATCGGCGGAGAGGAAAAGAGAGATAAATAGATGCTTGCGAAAAGGAAAAGGAAATAAACCGTGCGAGCCCATTGAGAATTCGGTTGTGGATTCGAGTGAAAGTTGCGCATTTGACAAAGAAACGTGACGAAGCGAGATATCCACCCACTTTTGTGCAATTTCAGTAGAAAGCACTTTTTATACAGACGTTCTACACGTACCTTAAATCGTTTTCATATTGATAACAATAACATTTTAAGTTGGAGTGAAACGTGCTGCACACGCTATTTGAACTAGAAATTCTTTTTAGCTGGCTAGATTGTGTATTACTCGATGACTACGGATTTTTATGCAAAATAAGAATGGTCTTCATCAATTGCAATTCTGTTTCTAATTACAGCTATTCGTTTTTGCTATTCATAAATTATTAGAAATGTATAAGAAAGCTGCATAAACAGGCCCAGAGAATTTTATTTAAATAATGTATTTGAAAATAGTAAATTATTAACTTTTCCATTCATGTTCTCATCAAATTGAGTTCAATCATCTTCTTTTACATTTATGTGTGAAGAGTATAACTTACTTTTCTACGTACATACATTAAAGTATAAAATATCTATAATATCAAATTTCTTAAACAGTAGAACAGGCAATTAAAATAGTTGAACCTTTCTTACATTTTCTGCAAGACAAATAAAAATACACAATTTCGCAGTTTTTTTTTATTTTTCGTGCTCTGGTAGTTTATAACACATTCGACCGATGATTCTCATTCTCCACATTACGGATAGGCTTTGCTGCTTTAATGACAGATTCGATAACACATTTATTTATAATAATATAATTTTCTACTATGCTGTAGATTTGTATACAAAATAAAAATTGTCTGCTTTAACCGCAAGATTCATAAGCTGCATAGACATTTATTTCTTCTCTTAATCGTTTGAATCAGCTAAAACATTCATCTAGTTAGCTACCGAATGACGCATGCGTCTCCGCATTTGTATAATAATCACTCGTGTATAATTGCGTAACTGCGCGTGAATGATAACTCATAAATAAACAGCGGATTTTACGCATTTACGACAAAAATGAGTACACGTAATTGACCACAGTAAAAACATTGAAAGAATTCAAAAATACTGTTACAGTATTATTGGGTTGGAACGAATGTTCGTAGCGTTTGTAAATTAAAATTGAAATCTAAAATTCAGATATTTATTCATAGATTTATTCAATAACACATTTGCCATTCTGTTCTATTACTTTTTGCCATTTTCGAGGTAACTTCGCGGGTTGTTGAATAAACATACGAATAAATACCTTGATTTTATCTTCGATTGTTAATTTGAAAACGCTACGAACTTTCTTCCCATCCCAATATTTTCAACCTATTAAACGTATTAAGAAAGAAAACAAATTTCTATTTCACTCCAGTTTGCACATCACTTTTATGAGAAAGTATTCGTCTGAAATATGTTTGCGACAACTACTTTCTACGGTAGTTGCATTGAAATGAACACACTTCGATGTGTTTCCTTGTGAGAGATAACGGTCTATTCGGCTCAACGATAACGAGCGTACACAGTGCCTGTCAATTTCATAAATGAGCGCGTAAAATGTGTTTCTCCGGATCTGTAAGTTCATTAACTACGTATTTACGTCTTTGGTACACTCTGCGAGAGAACTATCAGATCACTGCGATTTCAGTGAATTTCGTGATACAGTTACATCGTTTTGAAGTGTACGTATGTGGTCGGTAGTATATACTTATACATAATACTTAACCCTTTGCACTACGAATTATTTTTCAATTTTGTTGCCCGCAACTCCCTACTATTTGAAGTGTTTCGCTTACTTTTCAAAGGACAGTTCCTCGACTATAATTATATTAACCTCTTGCCCTGCAATGTCGTGTTAAACTCGTGACGAAGAATCTGAACAGAGTCTAATAAATATGTATGTTATTAATTTCTCCTTTAAACCGAGATGAAATTCTATTTTGGTATAAATTTTCTTCTTTTTTAGGAAATTACGAACTACAAAGGAAGTTCTAATCACTGAAACTATGAAATAAATCGTAGAGCAAGGGATTACATATAGCTCTCAAACTTTGTTGTAATTTATATTTGTGGAACTTATATTTGTTTTAATTAAAAACATCAGAGAATTAAATAAATAAAGGAAGAACCAAACACATATAAGAATTCGTTTCATTTACATTTTTCTTATTTTGATGTCGAGTCGTACTCGACAAAGGAGTGCGAAGGGTTAACGAAGATACAGTGGATCCAAACGGTATTTGAACACTATATTTCCGATCGTGATAATTTCATCAAAGCACATAGCACATCTACAGGCCTGGACTCGTATTTTAAAGCTCGAAGACTGTACTTTCGCGAAGCAGTATTCATTTTCCTCTAACAAGATATTTTTACATGATGTAGCTTATTCCGATAAGTCGACGACACTAGATGATTTAAAAATCAACATTAATCTTGTTATTGCTGCCATAGATTCCGCTTTATCCGGAAAAGTGGCTAAAAATCGGTGTTCACGAATCGATTTTTGAAAGAAGTTCTGAGGCGGTCATTCGAATGAAATTATTTGTCTATGATGTCTTCTACAATTAAGTTTTTATTTCAATTGAAGCATGTAAAGCTCTTGTTCGATGATCCTTTATACGAATGTAATGATCAGTCGGCGAATCTCTATGCAAAATAAAAAATGTTCTGCATTGATTGTGGGAAGCAGAACTAAATAAAATAAAAATTGATTTAATCCCCTAATGACTTTGTTACGTTAAAAACAGTATTACAATGTTCTTAAATTTGTCTAATCTTTTACTGTTTTATATATCGTCCAACCAATTTCTTTCGTAAACGCATAAAGATCCACAGACTAGTAATGATATAGAATTCCGTTTCAGAGAAATAACCCATTTTAGATTTTTTATTTGACAATTATTGAAATTTTAAAGGTGTTTCCATGGGAATTTATTATAAAACATATAAATTAATTTAATCTTGTTATTTTCATAGTACTATACACACCAGTCACATTTGATGGTCGATAAGTTTAGTATCAAAGGAACATTTATATGTATTGTACGTCCACATTATAGAAAAATAGAATTTTGTTTTGACTTGTAACTTGTAAATAACAATAACGTCAAGCGAATTCTGTAAGTGCTTGAGAAAATTTAAAGAAAATCTTTATCGAATGTAATGATATATCAGAAAGAAAGAGCACCGGATGTTACTCAACACTGTAACAAAATTCTCAATGAAGTGTTACAATGGTATAAGAACTTACAGAATGTTCGATTATGTTCAAATATCAACAACTATACTTATTTAGATAGTAACGAAATGAAATCTGTGCGGAAGCCTAATAAACCTTTCGCACGAACCTAATGAAAAAGTAATTCGCTTCGACAGCGTGTTTGTATATTAACGAGAGTCATTGTACTCCGTAAGAGAATCAACGACAGACATAATCGTCCATATAATTTTGTCGCCGAGTGTATACGATCGGGTATTGGCAATGCAAAATAACGCGTTATCGCCGGCGAAGAGAACGCTGTCGCCTCGGATAGTATAAATTGAGATAGACGGACTGTCGTGGCTGCGTTAAAGAGACCGCGGGTCTCATTCTCATTATTCGACGGGGGTAAGCGATTATGCCGGTGATCGTGAACGTATTCCACGGCTGTAACCGTCGGGGAAGGTAAACATTGCTGGCGATTTAATTTAACTGGCAAAGAAACGAAGAGAATAGTCGGCGGCGGCGACGACGCGCGCTCGATGATCCGTTAATCCGTTAATAAGGGCACTCGAGCGACGAGGCGATAACAAAAATAAAGGTACCGGAGATAACGGCCGTCCATGATTACATGGTATTGCAAATACAATTATCGGTTCGATCAGGCCGACAGAGAGACGATCGGCGAAGCGCCGCGCCGCGGGAACGAGTTTGAACAGAGACAGCGAGAGAACAGACTTTCGACAAAAGAGAAGAACACGGACAAAGAGGCGGTGATCGCTGATAAATGATTTATGCATGCCACTTGACTCTCATTAATGCTTACGCTCCCGATACGTTTGCGTCTTTATATCCTTTCGCGATGTTTACTAGTCGGCCAAGCACACTTTTATGCCGGACTCCCAACGCAACAACTGGGATTCCATGGACCGTGTGTCCCTTTTCGTTTCCGCGTTTCAATCTCTCTGACAATCATCGATCGTAACACCACGTTCGAAATGTGTGAGACGCTCGCTTGCCAGAAGAACTGTCGGAACAAATGAAAATGCAGCACTGTCGCGCCAGCATTTTTTCTGGCGGCTCCGCTAAATTCTGTCGAATAATGCGAATATCGCCTGAAAAACGCAAAATTAGGCTTTCTGGGATAGCGAGCGAGCTAGATTCATCTTTTATCTAGCGATTGCGACTATGGAGAGGTACCCCGATATGCATTAGCGAGATGCTATTTTTTATATCCCGGACCCTTGCAATTCTCGTGTACGTACATGCGTCTAGCGGTGTGTGGTGTACCACGCAACTCATCGAGTCTACTCCCTTAACTCCATAAAACAGAAAGTGGAGAAATGTGATGAAAGAATATGCATCGTTTCTCAAAATTCCCTTTAAAATAAAAATTTAATGGACTTTATTAAAATATAAGTGGTGGAATCTTATAATAATACCGCGTGTACAATGTTAAAATGTGAATAGTTCAATGCGTATAACTTTATGATTAAAACAGCATGAATGGTTTCTTTGCAACAATGTGACGACGCGACGTGCCAGGCTCGATGGTTTCCTTGCAACTAACTTCGGTTCTCGCTTTTTTCTTACCTACAAGGGTCGGTTATACCTAAGGACTGTAAACCGCCCCTTAAACCTACGGTTTCAAGAAGTGGCAATCGTTGCACACCAACAAAATTGAAATAGACATTGTATAATGCACAAATACTATGTAGCTTTCATTTAAAGACATGTAGAATGAATAAGATAGAACAGCCTTGGCGTAATCGTTATTAATATCACAGCTTTTGGGTGACTAAGGGAGTTAATCGATTTGACAAGTGAAAAAGATGTAATAACATCAAAATCAGTCTTCAAATTATATTTTTTATTGCAGAAAAGTTCATTAACCGCTAATAAACTTCTAATTTCAATCTATTGGAAAGAAACTATGAACACTATATATAAACTATAAATTGAATTTTATTTGAATCTACGTATTTGAATTCACGTAGAGAGGCACGTCTTTACTCTGCGAGGACTAGGACGCGAATGAGAATCGTTCTGAAAAAAGAATTACGATCTCAGGAACATTTGAAGCTTGAGGGTCCCTTGATGCGGACCGCATAGATACAATGTATCTTTCGAGCGTTCTCGAAAGTAAAGCAATAGCATAACCTGCTAAGTGATAGTAGATTATTTTTGTTCCTTACATAAATTCCAACACAATCATTCTATTTCCCCAAGGTATACATATATTGAGCCGTTCGCAGGCCTAATCGGTTAGCTTCACTTTTTGAAATATTTTAAAAAGTGTCGAAGCACTTGGTTCGATCGTAACTTTTTTTAATTATAATAAATTTCCCAAATAATACAGATTAACGCGTAACACCTTTCATGGCAATTGGTTTAAAAAGTAACGGCCAAGTTTGCATGATTCAGCCCACCATGTAACTCTTTAAAAATTAAATAGCGTTCTTTTAAACTAATTTTTACAAACGCTTTTTTCGGTATTGCAAGAGGTATTTCTAAGCTAACGAACTTGGCCGTATTTTGTTTGATCTCACAACTTTTTACGGATATAGAGAACTTGGCTCCTGTTTACAGAATGTTTTTGTTGGGATGTATGTAGTACCAGAGCAATTAAAATTGTCTCGTCGTCTGAGTGGACTGCATTAATTGCAACAGATCTCGCCACGAACGGGTCTCGCGTTTCTAGACGCGCTAAAATCATCGTGACTAGAAACGATACCGACACACAGCTTATCCGATCGGTATAAAAACCGCCTGCGCGCCTGTCTGGAAGCCAGTTTCATGGTTGTCACGAGACTGCAGTCCCAGGACCCCATGACGTCAACCTCCTTATCTCGGGGACATTGTCGTGTTTAGCACCAACGCGTGTCCTATTTTCTCACCGACATTCTGTGCGTTTCTTACAGGTGTAAGCGGCGTCCGACAATATTTATCGACATACGTATTGGCGGACACGTGCCGGGGCCCGATGTTTTTTCCTTAGATAAGACGATATACAAGCCACGTCGATGCGGAACAATTCCTTTCGCGTAATCAATTTCAGCGACACGGACGATCTTATTTTCCAATCGGTCGGATACACCGATGCAATCAGCTTGCAAGCACTGTACCGTTCAATCGGAAAATTCTCCCGCAATGGTAATTCTTTCGCAAGGAAAATTCTCGGAAGAAGATGATAACTTTTTTCATATTGGACCATACGACTGGGATTTTTTTTTAGAAGTTAAAACGATTTGTTTACTACATGACGTGAAAAAGAAATGATGAAAAAGTTGCATTTGGTCGGCGTTACAAAGGAGATACTAAAAGTTGTTGTTCACTATTTTGTCACATCGGTATGTTCCATTGTAAGTGAAACAGGACGCAGCATTACTTCAAAGAGAGACGTTACTTACTGAAGTCTCCAGGACATGATTTGCAGCAACGTCCAGGAAGCAGGACAGGCTCGTGACACGTTAACTTTGGGCATTCGTTCTTGATGTTGCGGCACTGCACCCTCGCGACGATTCGTCGTTTCTTTTGCACCTGAACAGAGGAAAGAAAACACCTGTTAATCAATTCATGGAAACTAGGAAACTCACGATGAAATAAGAATTATATATTGTAGAATTATTTCAAGACTCATTGTTAACTCTTTGAGGCACACGTTTTTAAAGAAACTAAAAACCCAAGTTGCACAGAACTTTTTTTAAAGAGACATGGGGCGCATGGGGCACCTTTACAGAGGTTTATTGTTTCCGCATGGGACACCTTTACAGACGTTTTACGTAAAACGCCTCTACGTGCCGAATTGGGGAATTCCAATATTTCCGTTAAAACAATAAAAATGATGTTTCGGACCGATCCTAAACTTAGGTCAACATGTGCAACCGATTTTCCTTTACCCGATGACTTCCCCTATACACCCCCTCCCTTTCTCCTTTCTGCCTATAAATACCGTCTCCACTTCCCTTTTTATATAAATAAGCAAAGTAACTGTCGTGCAAACAATATCGCGTCAACTGTATCTCTGCTACTAGTCAAAATATACTGTTCAACCTCCAGCGACACGTCTCGAACCAATCAAATTACAGTCCACTTAAGTATCCATCGATAGGATTTCAACCCCTGAAATTCCTCCACGTCGTGCAATCGTCGCCAAAATAACGGTCGACGCCGCGACGTGCATACAATACAACTTCAACTTTCCGAGGTGGGTTAAAACGTATCCTATGCATAAAAAGCTAAGCAAAAGGTGGGGCAGTTTTTAACCTGCCTAACCCCAAAGAGTTAAGAGGGTAGACTTGTTTCCAGAATTCCAAGGGTGCGGGATGCGCCTTCTCATTTCTTGATAATGCGAGGATGGGGTTTTTCAGTAGTTCAACATGTTTGATAAAAGATCGGTCTAGGCTTCGATCGCCCTCGAAAGTCCTACTTTTACGTTTACGAGGCATAATTTGCATTATTCGGAAGCATAATCGTTTGCGTTTCGAAAGTCAACAGCTACATGCTGCCGAATAAAAATCGATACGAGGATTTTGATTTCTTATCCCATGAACCGTTAGCGCGTCAGTCTGGCCCACTGTGGCGATAGAGCGAATCTCGCTGTGGGTACCGTTTCCAAGTGGACATTTCGTCCCCGCGGTTGACGTTTGAAAGTGCGGCTGCAATGTTCGCGGGCCTGTAAACGCGCTCACATGTTTATTACCGCTTTACGCATCGCTGACGATAGCTGTAACGTTTACATACACGCGGCACGCGATAAATCTATCGGCAAGTAATTGGTAGGTGTTATTGATCACAAAGGACTCGTTTATCACGGTCAATGGTGGCATTACCCCGGACAGGATTTACAGTTCACCGACGTAATATAAATTATTATTTAATGTCTTTGTCGATCGCCACTTTCTACCGGGAAGAAAAAGAATCGACGACCCGCCATGTGACCGTTCTAAACCACGGTCAATGGTGGCGTTAACCATTGCGTGCCAGAGCAACGGGCACGTCTTATAAATCCGTATTCCCTGACTTCGCCGCTTTCCACTGTAGATCTGTCCTTTCTAATCTAAATAAGTGTTTTGCATTCGGAACGTCTTACTTACGGGCCACGGTGCCGATCTTTACGATACATTCATGCACCCCAGCGCGATTCAATCCGGGTACCGTAAACGCGCGAGAAACTTTCTTTCGTTCGCACTTTCGTTGAATTCAATTGTTTCCTGGTTCTTCGTCAATCCATAACCATCCAAGGACGACGCACGAGTATTGGTTTCTTCCTAGATTCACTTATACGCCAGGGATAATATTCTTTGACTTTTGACGAACGCGGAAAAGGAGAGCGGAGCTCGAGAGGCCTCGGCCGCCGAGAAGTGTAAACGTAACTGATCCAATGACAAAAATTCTTTATTTTTCATTATTCTTTCGGTGGAACTTTCGCCAACGTATTCGTGGCAATTTTCTAATGAAAATTATACCAAATATGATATAATTCCGATGATATTTATTGTGTGATGGACGATGAAAGTTTCGGGCGCAAGGAAGGACAGCGTATGGGAAAGAAAGAAATGCAGAGAGTCCTGTACGCTGTTCTTCCTTGCGTTCGAAACTTTCATCGTTTGTTACGCAAGTAAATATTATCGGAATTATATCATATTTGGTATAATTTTCATTAGAAAAATGCCACGAATATGTTGGTGAAAGTTCTGCCTACTATTAACAGATATTTCTGCTAAAAAAAGGTCCTTCATTGTGTTTTGTTTTATTATCATGCAAAACCTAGGGCCCCCAAGTAACATTTGCTACGGGCCCCGCGCTAGCTTAATCCGGCCCTGACGTAACGTAATATGTTTCGTTCAACAGAATGTTACAACTATAAAATTTGTTACTGAATCGAACATTAGTAGCGAACGGTATAGTTAAATACTCGATACAGTTGAAAATTATGGATATATGGCTTTATAAGTTTTATAACTTCTGAAAACTTTGTCGTCTATTTTGCTTCGTATTGGAACGGGACCGTGTCGCAAAATTGCAATGTTCGTTGTAAAGCCACTGAATACTGTGTTCTAAACAAAATGGCATATTGAAAGCTTCTAATAAATAATTAAGTAGTAGTACATTGTAACGGATAGTCGTGCAGCAATACGTTCTAATAGATGACCGCGTAAAAGAACGTTTTAATGGCCAGGCACGCACTAATACGTTCTAATCTGTATCGACGTATTAGTACGCTCTAATAAACAGGTACGTAGTAATATGTTCTGACAGTTAGCTACGCTGTAATATCTTTTAATAAATCGCCATGTAGCGATACTGTACATTAACAACTACGTAGTAAAACACTGGAGTATCAAATTCTGGTATTATACCGGTATTTTTCGGTAATATTTTATTATAACAAGGGTGTGTAGATTAAACTCTTCGCCCTTGTCGTTAAGAATGCCGAAATAAATAAATAATTATGTCTCCCACTCCTACATACTTTAAATTGTGAAGTTTGTCGTCGATGAAATCTGTTGTCGATAATTTCCACGGGATTCTATTAGCGCAATACATCTCATTACAAGACTACGGATCTGTATGCAAAATAAAAATTGACTTGGTCAATTATACGAAACAGGAATTAAATGAATAATGTATTACGTGTGCAAATAAGTTCCTTTCCCTTTTTTTCTACGATCATAACTTCTGACTGAATTCGAATTATTTTCCGATTTTTGTGTCATCTGAAAGAACGTTCTTTTAGTTTTAAGAAGAGTCGCGATGAGCGCTCTAAGAGTATCCAGTCCTGTGCAACAATTTCAAGCAAAATGGCGTGCGAGAAACGTTATTTACGTCATTAATAACGTCACTTTGCATTCCAGCTTAGGAAATCAGCTGTTGAAGCTACTGAAATGATTTGCTCGTCACTGGGAGAGAACGATGTATCTTACAGAACATAGATAAAGTGGTACCAGAGATTTAAAGCCGGAAATTTTAATATGGAAGTCGACGATCGTTCAGGTGCACCGAGAAAGTTCGATGACGGTGAGTGAGAGGAATTGCTCAACGAAAAACCGACCCAGACGCAAGAAGAATTGGCAGAGAGATTGGGAGTCACCAGACAAGATTTTATTACATAAAATGTATGTGTTGTTACATTTTATGTAATAAAATCCCGAATTTGGGAATAAGGGGAAAGAACTTATTTGCACACCTAATATTTGCTCTTTTAACATTAAACCTACCGACCCTTAAAAGTAACTGCTAGATGTTCCCTTATATAAATGACAAGATTGATTTTGTTTAGACTTTTTACAGCACCTATTGTAATACCTGCTCTACTACAGCTATCTATACACTCATTTCCTATGAAATAATTTTTATTATTTCAATAATTGTGAAATAAAAAATCTGGAAACGGTAATTTTGACCGGTGTTGGTAGGTTTAGTGTTAAAAATTTCAATAAGTCGAAAATAATCTAACATTATTTAATTCTTCTACCGTCTTTCGAGTTTTGTATTTGATCAATCCATTTTTTATTTTATTTAGACTTTGTACGGCTCCTATTGTAATACTAGCTCTGCTATACACTCATTTCCTATGAAATAATTTTTATTATTTCAATAATTGTGAAATAAGAAATCTGGAAACGGTAATTTTGACCGGTGGTGGTAGGTTTAGTGTTAAAAATGTTAATAAGTCGAAAATAATCTAACATTATTTAATTCTTATAATGTCTTTCGAGTTTTGTATTTGACCAATCCATTTTTTATTTTATTTAGACTTTGTACAGCTCCTATTGTAATACGTGCTCTGCTAGAGCTATTTATACACTAATTTCCTATAAAATAGTTTTTATTATTTCGATAATTGTGAAATAAGAAATCTGGAAACGGTAATTTTGACCGGTGTTGGTAGGTTTAGTGTTAAAAATGTTAATAAGTCGAAAATAATCTAACATTATTTAATTCTTCTAATGTCTTTCGAGTTTTGTATTTGACCAATCCATTTTGATTTTATTTAGACTTTGTACAGCTCCTATTGTAATACGTGCTCTGCTAGAGCTATTTATACACTCATTTCCTATAAAATAATTTTTATTGTTTCAATAATTGTGAAATAAAAAATCTGGAAACGGTCATTTTGACCGGTGGTGGTAGGTTTACTGTTAAAAATTTTAATAAGTCGAAAATAATCTAACAACATTATTTAATTCTTCTAATGTCCTTCGAGTTTTGTATTTGACCAATACATTTTTGATTTTATTTAGCCTTTGTACGTCTCCTATTGTAATACCTGCTCTACTAGAGCTATCTATACACCCATTTCCTATAAAATAATTTTTATTGTTTCAATAATTGTGAAATAAAAAATCTGGAAACGGTCATTTTGACCGGTGGTGGTAGGTTTAGTGTTAAAAATTACATTATTTAATTCTTCTAATGTTTATCGAGTTTTGTATTCGGCCAATCCATTTTAGTATAAACGCATAAAATTCGCAATCTACTGATTGAAAATAAACCAGTCCACCATGTATAAAGCCTGTAGGATAACAAGTACCAGTCGAGATGGGATGTTGACTTTAAACTGAAAGCGGCGTTGGATTCTCGGACGGTCGGACGGACGGACACGTGTCGACCGGTCGATAAATATCCGAGTTTAGAGGAGATTTGCGGCGCCTAGGTATCTTTGAGTGTGAAAAGCCAATCTCGCGGGATTCTTTCTGGCTGCGACGAGCCGCCACAGTGCTGCCTGCTACGACCAAGGCGACGACAAAGACGACGACAAAGACGACGGCAAAGACGACGGCAAAGACGACGAAGAAGACGACAACGAAGCGGATAGGGATCGTAGACGCGCGCGGATCGGCGGGGTTCCGATTACAGCAGTCCGAGGTGCGGAAATTAAGTTCAGGGTTTTATAGAGCTGCACGGCATTCCTGAAACACGAAACACGAAACGATACGCGTTCGATGTCGATTCGGTTGACGGGACCGGGAGGAAAAAAAAAGGTGTAGAGGAGAAACAAGGCGGAGAGAGCAGGCGGTCGGTCGCAGACGTTAAACTTCGAATTACACGAGAACCGGGGCGCCAGTGGTAAATTTTCTGTTTCAAGAGGCGACCAGCCCTCGCGAGACAGTCTGGTACACGCGGGTAGATAGAACTTTTATCGATCAAAGATACATTTTGGCGGCGAACAGCACAGTGGTGTCCCAATCGAACGATTTAGTCACATTTTAGTACATCTTTCGAGCTTAGAAGAATAACGTAATTCAATTTAGACTAAACAAAAATACAATAATTGCTGTAACGTAAGTAACTATACATTTATTGGGTCCTCCTAGCAATGCGAACTTTGTTTAATATTTTTCAAGGGTAGAATACAGAGAAACGGTAGCAATTATTAGTCTCCACGTAACTTGCACACCTTAAATAACTTTTAAATTAATCGTCCAATGAAAAATGTTTAATACAAATGTTGAATGGTTCCAACGAAAGCAAGTGATGGCCTATTAATTTCTTTTATATGTGCAGAGGTCTCGAGATATTCCAGGTTAACTTTCAATCACATATCGGTCATATATCAGAAAAATATATTCAAAAAGTATTAACGCCTGTTGGTCATAAAATTAATATTTAACGAGATATTTTACGATAAGTTGACTCGAGGATTAAGATTGTGCAGTTCGTAAGATGTAACGTCCTACAATGCATCATCTTACAAAATTTGAAAAAGAAATATGAGTCAGAAATCTGACTGTTTTACAATTTGAAATAGTAACAGGCAAGAAATTAATTTGATCAATGTCATCGATAGACTGTGGTTTTTTATGCAAAATGGACGTTAGAAGTGGAAATTAGATGGAAAAGAATGTCTTCTTTCAACACTTTTAACAGGTTGAAAATAATGTATAGATATTCCTGCGTTCTTGTAATGTGTTTACAGTTTTGTGTGTCACTCGTCCATTTTTGTCGTGAATGGACAAAATCGGTGGTCCAGCGATTAGCGAGAAATTCAAGCAGAGAAATCGTGGAAACAAGGAGAAATAGTTTGAAGAGGAGAGCCGAAGAGAGAAAGAGCGAGGGAGAGACAGAAATTGCGCCCGGACCAGTGGCTTACGGACGCGCTATCTCTATTTTTAGTCTTCGGAAGAATGACAGTCCCTCTTCAGTGTATATGAGGAGCTATTGATAGGTCGCGGCTTTCGTTGTGAGCAGCAGGCAGACACGTCGCGTGAATCACACGAGATGTTGTTTCTTTACCTAAACTCTCACACCGCACCGGGTTGGTGACCACCGTTACGCGTTTCGCTCCTCTACGGTTACATTCTAAACGATTTCAGACACGAGATTCGAACGCGGGACGACACGGTGGCCACACTGAAGCAACAACGAGCAACTTTTAGTTGATCTTGCATGTATCTTGGAAAGGTCACCAGTTTTGCTGAATAAAAGAAGAAGAAGGCAACAATAGGCGTCAAAAAGTCACTCGATGTTGCTTCGGTGTTGATATAACTTAATGGTGCGTTATGTTGGAGTTCCGATATCTTATCGCGTTAATAGAATGCATACTACAAGTAAACAGTAGTGGTTCGATTCAAAGTAACTCGTCTTTGCGAAACCTTAATAGGATGCGTACTACAAGTAAATAGTAGTGGTTCATCTTCGAAGTAACTCATCTTTGCGGACCCTTAACACGTTAACTGCTGAATAATCAACACCGAAAAGTTCCACAAGATCAAAGTATTAGATTGGTTCATATGAAACGTGCGATTGTAAACGATGTATGTCCGATGTTAAACAAACATTACTTTTTTTCTGAACAACTATTGCAATCGACATACTCTGACAACGAATAGCAAGTTTTACGTATTGTATTATGGTAGAAATTTAATTTTTTGGCCGTTCACGTTCTTCGCCTGCAAGATTGCCATGTACAGTTTCGAAATCTGTTTACCATCGACTAACAGTGTTACATTCACCACCACATTTAATACTACTATATCGTACCTACTAGCGTAATACTAAAAATGTCAATGTATTTGTTTCTCCAGTCGTATAAAAAACATACGTTTTAAATTGTTTTTATCTTTTACGAAGAATGCTTTTACAAATCCTGAGATTATAAAAATATGAGAATCATGGACAATTTTGTTTGCCTCGCCAACGAGAATACATTCTCATGAATTGTACAAATTTATTTCGAGCGAGATACTTCTTTCGACGTATTTTGTACACCCGCGGTAACAGGTACGTTTACCCTAGTGGCGCAAAAATCGGTTTCAGAACGATAACTCGTAAACGCAGGCGGACCGGTGAATGAGCCAACGAATAAAAGAGTACTCTTACAGCGGCATGGATCAAAAGTTGCTTTTTTTTTTATTGGGAACGCCTGAAAGCCGGCCCACACGGGAGACCCCACGCACAAATCGCCGTTAACTTCCGGCCCGATCGGGCGCAACGTTCTCCGCTTCCACCATTATTTCTACAATAGTGTCAAAATAATGAATGGCTACCTCGGGGCAAGAAAATCGTGGGTGGATGAATCATGCCACCAGCCGCGGCTCGTGAATAGCGGGACGCTTTTTAATCGACGCGACGCGACGGTCTGATCGCCCGGCCTGATCTCAGCCTCGCGAAAACATTCCCATGACTGTCTGCGTGGAACTGTTCGCACAACCCGTATAATGAACTTTGATGAATACTCGGTCGACAAAATATAGTAACCCCTTATATATAGATCCCAATAAAAAGATGAAAAATGCTCAACAATATCCACGCGACTAGCAACGTATTAACATATTATCCATATGTTAAATAATGCAAATATCAGTGATTCTTAAAAGTATGTGACTTATAGTTAAAGGTCTATTTGTAAAGAACCCTCTCTGCAAAGCTACGCTTCTGTACTTTAAAATTCAACCCTATTCCAAAAAAATCTGACATATTTAACCTATCATAAAATGTCAAATATCTCTTGGGTTAGTACTTTTATACGTACGATAATAAAACGGATCGATTGGTTTAGAAAAAGATTTGGTTGCATTGAAGAATAAAGTGCAATTGCACCTGCCGTGTGCATCGGTGCATTCACATAAAAAATAAGGTCATAGGAAGTTAGGACGTGTTATGACATATGGTTTCTTGCTGTATCATTTTTTCTGTTCATACTTAAAAAAAAGCAGTAACTTGTCCCAGTTCCCAGAGTTATATTTCGAGGGGCGCAATGGGTGGCTGACTACTCGCCTTAAATTGTTTAATTTATGATCGATTACCCCGTGGAGAATTACACTTGCGTGGAGGAAACACAAAACCGAAGGGAAGCTAGTGCGGCGTTATAGGCAAACACGTAAGAAACGGTGTAGCCAGTCAAGGACGGAGTTTATGAAGATTGGCTAAATTAAACTCCATTAGTAGCAGTCGCGACCGTCCTGTCCGGACGACAAATGCGCGACACAGGCCCCTGTTACTATGATAGAGAATATTAATTGAACCGCGCCAGCCGCCAGGACCGTCGAATCGTTTTATGATTGACCCCGAATTTATTTCCACGTTCGTAAACTGCAAACTAAACCACCGCGGCGCGGCTGCGGGTCGCGCGCTGTTAAACCGATGTTACTAACCCCGTTGTGACTCAGTCGGGGCTGACTTCTGCTTCCCATAAAGCATTTTTTATTGTCCCACGTAGTTAACACTCTGTCGCCGGATGATACAACCAGGCATTCCGGTTGAATAACACGACCCTTTCCCTCGCGCGCAACACCGCACCGTGTCAAGACTTAGCCACGTGATTTATGCTTTGGAATTATTATCGGTCTTTCGCGTCTGCTGACGACGCCGCCGCCAGCTTCTGGACGATGATTTTTCGCGATTTCTTTCTCACGCGATAAATACCGTATTACGATGTACAGATAGTTGCAAGAATCTGCATACAGCGAGTGTAAAAAGTATTCGTACGCCCTGTAAAATAGAATAACTTTTTTATAGTTGTATCAAACGACCTGATTTTTTAAGGAACTACAACCACCATGAACTTCTAACAAAGAATTTAATCAACGTCCAATTCTCTTTGCTTCTGTTTAAATATTCGGAACGCATAACATGCACCTACATTTTTATCCTCGAGTGTTCATTTTAGACTAGTTCACAGCCATTGGAAACGAAAAATATTTTTGTTAAGCCATTTAGTAGATCAGAAGAGATAAGAAATTCGTTGCACTTTATATACAGGGTGTCTCACCCCATTTCGACATCTTGATTTCTTCGTCGCTGTTAGTCCTACCGAAAAAATGTTTCAGATAAGAATTGAATGGTGCCGAGTGGGGCATAATTTGGTGTAATAGTTTATTCGTGGGTAAACTCGTGAAGGTCGTATCACGGTCAACTTCGTTTTCTTAAACGGAATTATAGTTTAGGAGATATTTCGATTTAAATAATTCTAAGATATCATTACTGTCGCACTAACAATAAGACGTTCGCTTTTATATCTTACAGTTAAACGACATTAATGATATCGTAAAATTATTTAAATCGAAATATCTCCTACACGACTAATTTTTCAACAAAAAATAGGTTAATACCATTTTATAAAGAATGTCCAACTGAATCGATTGACGTATTAAAAAGTATATAATTCCTTTTAAAAAAACAAAGTTGACCTTCATGCAAACCATGCCCCACTCAGCGCCATTCAATTCTTATCTGAAACATTTTTCGGTAGGGCTAACAATAGCGGAGAAATCAAGATGCTAAAATCGGGTGAGACACCCTATATAATTTTCTTATGTCGAGTAATGGCAAGCCGTTGTTTTATTGAGATTATAAAAGGGACTGGGTTAAGAAAAGCAGTCATTGGTAGTCACTGATTTTACAGTTGAAATTCGATCGAATGGTGAGAGTAAATCATTGTCTACAACAATGTTCCTCCGCGAGGCGGTTCATGTTTTATAAAATTTATTCGCAAGAAACGAACAATATCTCGTAAACAACAAAGCGCTTGATTTAATTCATCTCGTATACAACCGGCATTGTTAAAAACTTTCATTCACAGAACAAGCCTGCTATTAAATACGACTTGGCTGGCGTGTCTGTCCATTACTTACTGTTTCTACTTGCTGCAAGCGTTAATGCATCCAATAAACTTTCAAACTCGTTTATCTCGAAACAAATGGCCCATACGCGCAAACATTATTTTACACTATCCACGCATACTTTTGTCGAAAATCTCGGCTTTACCAACATCAATATTCTACAAACAAAATCTTTTTTATTTAACTCCTGCTGGCCACGATTGATGCAGAACATTTTTATTTCACATAAAGATCTGCTTTCGAAACCGTTCAGCATTTCAAGTCTTCTATCTGTTTATTATGTATGGCTTACGCAACGACCAACAATTTTGTAAAATTTTCTAGAAAAGCGAAATCTTTAAAAAATTAGGAAACACTTTTTAATTAGTTTTCTGTTCTCCGTTCAAGTCTTTTATTTACTCTTTTATTTACCATGCACGTATAGCATACAACGACGACCAATAATTTTGCGAAATTTTCTGAGAAAGCACAATCTCTAAAAAAATTAGCAACCAATTTTCGATTCACAATAATTTTGTGAAATTTTCTGAGAAAGCACAATCTCCAAAAAATTACCAATCAATTTTCGATTCACGATAATTTTGCGAAATTTTCTGAGAAAGCACAATCTCCAAAAAATTAGCAACCAATTTTCGATTCACAATAATTTTGCGACATTTTCTGAGAAAGCACAATCTCCAAAAAATTAGCAACCAATTTTACGATTCATTTAAGCTCGTTCTTCGCAGACGGCCACCACCATAAATATTCTACAAAAAAATCTTTTTTATTTAACTCCTGCTGGCCACGATTGATGCAGAACATTTTTATTTCACATAAAGATCTTCTTTCGAAACCGTTCAACATTTCAAGTCTTCTATCTATTTATTATGTAAGGCTTACACAACGACCAACAATTTTGTAAAATTTTCTAGAAAAGCGAAATCTTTAAAAAATTAGGAAACACTTTTTAATTAGTTTTCTGTTCTCCGTTCAAGTCTTTTATTTAACTGTTTTATTTACCATGTACGTATAGCCTGCAACGACGACCAATAATTTTGCGAGATTTTATTTAACTCTTTTATTTACTATGCACGTATAGCCTACAACGACGACCAGTAATTTTGCGAGATTTCATTTAATTCTTTTATTTACCATACACGTATAGCCTACAACGACGACCAATAACTTTGCGAGATTTTCTGAGAGAGCACGACAATCTCCAAAAAATTAGCAGCCAATTTTCGATTCATGTAGGTTCGTTCCTCGCGGACAGCCTCGTGCGAAAAATCGTGGGGGGGTTTAGGGGTAGAGGTGAATGGCGGAAAGAAGAATGAACGCGGATATCGCGTGGGAGGTGTCGGTGGGCCTCGCATAATGAGATGAGTATCTTTAATAGCCGGGACGCTACGAGGCGGTCGACATGTCGTGGGCATCAAAAGAGCTCTTGTGTCCGCCCAATGGCCGTCTCGTTTCGACATTGGGATCGAGTGCCGGCAAGTGAGCGGAATCTCGATTGGATCTTCGTTTAATCGCCGCTTTTGTTCCGTGCCTCGATAGAAGGTGTTTCGACCGATAAAAATCTGGATTCGATGCTCGTTAATGAAATTCCTCCGCCCGGTACGTTCCTGAAATAACAAAGGGCCCTCTCGCGAAAAAGAAGCGTTGCGCGGTGGTCCGAAACCGTAAAACGTGAATACATGTAAATATCTTCGTCGTCTTTGAAAACTTACGATGATTTAGAAATTTAGACATTGGTTCTTCTTCTTTGAACATCTTTCAAAGTGGAAATTCACCGATTTTCTGCTTTTATTATGAAATCTTTGATTTTTGGAGAGACCAAATTTAAAACGTGACGTTTTAGCCGCTATTCATCTTATAGATAAATGCTTGTAATTATGAATAATATATTTATATTATAATATAATATATTAGTAATGAATAATATATTTTTTCTTTCAACGGCTTTAATAAGTTGAAAATTGATAGAAAATATTCTTAAACTCTTGTTTTACAGGAATTTCTTATTTCCATGTAGAACTAAAAATTGTGTTTTTGTATTAGTATTAAGTTAGGTTGCTTATACAAATGAGAATTTGTGACTCCATGGTATAACAAATCGGTTAACAGCACATCAAAACCTTACATTAAGAAGTGAATTTTGCATTTAACACTTTACCTACCAGAAGCCTATTAATAGGATTTTCAATAAGTCTTTTGTACTAAAAGAAAGCATAGAAATTTTCTTTTACATTGCAATCTTAAATGAAACTATTGGATGACGTTATTGAGGGTGACTTGTCAGTTCACAATGAAAATTGCCGTTGCTATCGAAAGTTCCATTAAAAAGTGTTTAGCCACGTACCATAGATTTTTCAAAATGATGCAATAATCGCCGGTCAGAAATGTGTTAATAAACGTGAACTTTTCAAAACCTGTTAGTGCACAACTTCGTTTGATCTAATAACAGATATTTCAAAGAAATTGAATTTGTACGTTTGACTTTTCATTTTAATGATTTCCGTTTGAACGAAATGTAAATTCGCACGGATAAATATCAGTTACGAAAATCGAAATTGAATAAACTTTCAATCGAACGGTAATTGTGAAACGATTTCAGATCTCACGGCCAGAAAGCATTAAGAACCTTCGCCTTCACTCGAGAAAGTACGGAAGAGAGCTGCTAAACGAACCTAATCGGCTCGAGCCGGCCGCTTATCGGAACAAAATCGTGCTCATTAATACGAAGCCTATTATTACGAGTCCGTAACAGCGATTTATAAGAAAAATGACCGATTAAGTAACCGATAAGTCTTTCGTGTATCGTAGCCCGGGCTCGCCGATCGCAGCCACTTGCGATGTATAGGGTGCTCGATTAAATTTAACGCTCTACACAGGACTACTATACATGATAATTATAAAAATTTGCACAAACCAGAATTCTTCGTCAACTGTAAACAGCTAAACATGAAAGTCAGAGAAGCTGAGTAATTTGCGCAGTCAATTCTCTTCTAATGATTCTGCGTGCATTTTGTTACGCTTTATCCTGATTTCAAGCATCATATTTTACAATGCTAAAAACCCACAATTTTAAACTCATTTTACAAGCAAGCAGAATAAACACAATCGTATTTTTTAACTGGAAGTTTTATACCGCTTTACTGTTTGTACATCTTGAGAATAGTTGTAAGCATGCATACGTCCCTAAGTATCATGCATACATACGTATTGTATCGAAGCGCAAGGACTGTTACGCTAATTTAAAATATAATCGTTGCAATGTATAGGTAACAATGATTTTAAATATGTAAATGCGAATAAGTTACATAGCATTAAATTAGCTAACTGGTCAGCTACATATCTCGAAACTATCATCTCCATCTAAGGAGTCATTTCGCTATTGTTCTCGGAAGCGTAATTGCTTTTTGCAAGTCTAAGTTAGATGCACGTTCAGGAAACTTGCTGCCGTAATTTGACGTCTAGTAATTTTCTTACTGTCGAATAGTAAAGCCATTAACCGAGGAAAACGAATTCTAAATTCGCGCGTCGTTCTTTTCCAGAAAGGCCATCCTATTATATCATTCTAAATAGCCAATAAACTCGTTTAACGGCCGTCGCCATTGTTAAGTTAAATGAAAAACGATGTAAAGAAAAAGAAGAAAACGAAATTTGCATCTGAATGGAAACGTTATCCGGGTAAGTCGATACCGCAGCGGTGACATTGAAAAAGCCGCCGCGCCGCGCCGCGGTGTTTGCGCGACTGGAGTCGTAAAAGGGCAAGAATATCGATGACTTGGCTAGACAAGGGATTCATTGGTATACGATGACGTTATCATTCGACCGCGCGCATGGTACGCGAAACAAACCGGCTATCCGTGGAATGCAAATCACGATTATTGCACAATCGGCAGGGAATTCGAGCGATTCGGGACCACGAGGGCACCGTCAATACCGGAGCAGATTGAACCCCCTTCTACATTCGCTTGTTCACTACTCATACAACCGGTAACAGGCCCTAACGTCTTGAAACATTTTGAGGCCCACACCATTTGAGGCCACAACATTTCAACGCAATAAGGGGTGGACTTGTACGATTATCGAAGTGAAAAGTTTTGTATATGTTGATTGAATTCGAACTATCTATAAGTATAGTAAAGTCGATATTACTGTCCAACCGCCGTATTTATGGTGGACAGTGAGGTTGGTGTCTATGATCCTATTTTTGTTACTTCAAAGGAGAGTCCGAACATAGAGAAGGACAATGAAATTCAAAGAAGAAACCGAACATAGAGAAGGACAATGAAATTCAAAGGGAAGTCCGAACATAGAGAAGGACAATGAAATTCAAAGAAGAAGCCGAACATAGAGAACGACAATGAAATTCAAAGGAGAGTCCGAACATAGAAAAGGACAATGAAATTCAAAGGAGAAGCCGAACATAGAGAAGGACAGAATGAAATTCGAAGAAGAGTCCGAACATAGAGAAGGACAGAATGAAATTCAAAGAAGAAGCCGAATATAGAGAAGGACAATGAAATTCGAAGGGGAGTCCGAACATAGAGAAGGTCAATGAAATTCAAAGGAGAAGCCGAACATAGAGAAGGACAGAATGAAATTCGAAGGAGAGTCCGAACATAGAG
>CM052193.1:11088954-11107539 GCA_028455805.1 Lasioglossum figueresi | reverse complement strand
ACGCACTCACACATGTCTACGCGCCGGTGGTAGACCTAACTAACTCAGAAGCGGACGCCAGTCTGTCTCGAACCAGGAATGGGATTAGAAAGCACGTCAAGTCTTCGTGGGTCACGTCACCCAGATCGAGATTTAGTCCGTGCTCAGCGTGTTACGCCGATCTACAGCGCTCTCCAAAGGGCAATGCCACCGTCGCGACCTTCTCGGAAACAACGATCCAAGAAACTTCGATCGCGATCGGATTATACCGCACCGGAGACCATAGAACAATTCTTTCCCCGAATCGGATTCATGAAACCGCGATTACGCGGCGTTTCTATGTACACGGTGGTCAATTTCGATCGACCCGTACTAAAATATTATCGTCTCGCATAAGATTGCTTGGCCGGGAATTTTTATACAACGTAACAATCTTCCGCATTGACTGTAAGACACAGAATCAGTTGTTCATTTCTTGATAAATGAATAAATAATACGACAGTGATCTTTAATTTCTCCGGTGTTAGTACATTTAGACGCGTGTAAGAATACATTTCGAAGAAAAATTTATTGGTTGTTGGGAAGCAAGGTATGTAATTTAATTTAAAAAAAAAAGTATTGAAGTTTGAACTTGATTTATTTAGATGTTCTCCCTACTAAGGCTAGGCTGTGACAGAACAGAGTTTCGGCAGCTCGTTGATACGTTTAAAGAAAAACTTCCGAAAGGGATCACGTCAGCGGACTAAAAGAAACGCGGCTTTGTCTTTGATTCGATATCTAAAGACACCGCGAGTTACAATGTAACGGACCCGTAGATATGGGATCTGAAACACTATACGTATACACTGTGTGTGGTCCCTGGAACCGTATTCATTTCTGTACATATATCTATAAAATTAGTAGATCAAATTTGAAATGGTAGAACGATTCGATTCTCCGAACGCAGAGCAAAGAACGCGCGCTATATTTAACACGAGATCTAACGAACCCGTCGGTACGATGGATTCCAGATTCTTTGTTTCACAATTATTGAAATTGTAAAGTTGCCTTTATGAACTCTTACTGGACACATTCATTTCTTCAGATGTATTTTACAAAAACAGACGTGCGATGTCTCGATAGATACGATCTTGTTATTTTTCAGAGTCAATACAAAGCAGTCGCTGTTAGTGTTCTATAGTTAACCCTATGCTTTTCGCTTTCAATTGTTTTATTTCTGTAGAAGGTGAAGCGTGAGGTTGGTTAGAAAGTGTTGTCGTACGTATCTTATGTTTACAGCTACATTCCATTTCATTAAATTGAAATTAATAAAACAAGTGTTGTCTATTCTATTGGAAAACGTCCTGCAGTGTTTTTATTTCGTTATCTTATTTATTTTTCGAGATAATAATATTAATAGACTAAAAAGAAAAATACAAAGACTGTGGATTACCTATTGTTAGATTAAAAGTGTTTGATTATATTCTTTTTTCTACTAGCGCTGTTTAGTTACTTAGGGTCGATACTATTCCGGTATCGTTAAAAATGAGACACCTTTATGCGACTTCCCATAGATGTGCCGATAATTGTGAATCTAATTTTCAATTTCCGTTTTAGAGATTCAATGAGCAGATTAAAACTCGGTGTACACGTTCAGGAGAAACAATTCTAAATTAGGGAAATATTCTAGATTAGACGAAATGTTCGATTCTGGAGTTAAAATGTCATTAAGTGCAAATGGTTAATAAATATTTCGAGTATGTGTTCTTAGAAGTAACACAACGCGGTAATGTGATCCCAAAATTGTCGATTATATAGCATGTGCATAATAAAATCACAGTTATTGGTTCTTTTAAGATTGCAACTGTTCTGGAATCTGCGCGTTGCGATGTAATAACAACATGTGCAAAATTAAATTCATTCGGATAATATATCTTCAGCTTAAAACTTCGATCTTACCTAAAAAAAACCCTTTTCTGAAAAGTTAGTCAAATAGGATAAACCTTTCATTACCTAACTGTCCGCAGGGTGTCTCAAAATTCCTTCAACATCCGGAAATGGAAGGTTCCCGAGATCATTCGAAGCGATATTTTCCTTGGAAAAAATGTTGCGCGCAGCTTTGTTTAGGAGTTATTAACGAAAAACACGGACCGATCAGAGAATTGATTCTGGCTCGCGCTGAATTCGCGAATACTTGCACTGAATCTGATCTACTCGTTTTTGTCGTAAACGTATCAAATCCGTAGTTCAATAATGTAGAGCAGAGCACTATCACCTGGCTGCTTCTCTAGCTCGCATATCTATCAGGGTGTCTCAAAATTCCTTCAACATCCGGAAATGGGAGGTTCCTCAGATCATTCGAAGCGACATTTTCCCTCGAAAAAATTGCGTGCGCGGCTTCGTTTACGAGTTATTACCGAAAAACACGGACGCCATTTTTGCAATGGAAAATGTCGCTTCAAATGATCTCAGGAACCTCCCATTTCCGGATATTGAAGGAATTTTAAGACACCCTGTACATGTAAAGTTGCAGTTTTAGCCCTTATGGCAGTAACGAAGTATACAGGTACCTTTTAGGCTTCTACTTTCCTGGATAACGATAAATTAATTTACACCTGTGTCTCGTTTAACGTAACCAAGTCTAACGATTACAATATTGTTGTATGTCGCAGAAATGATTGGGTAGGTGCTAACGCAAGGGTTAAATGGGAAACCATTCAAGATCTTTCGGAAAGAAATGTCGGGAGAAATTTCCGCTCGTTCAGAAGGATTTTGAGCAATGTTCTATGGTTCTGTTTTGCACAGTATGCGAGTACGGGGATCTCGGTTGTTTGAAACGAGCTGTAGGAGCAGTGCAGGGTGTTTCTACGGGACTAGTCGGCGCGAATTCCGTAAAAGTCGCGTCAGGTCGGCCCCGCTCCATAGAAACGTAATGTTGTACGTGGCGGTACCGCGGCGCAAGCTTGGAAAGGGTTAAAGGTCGGACACAGACGAATCCAGACCGCCTCAGATACAGGTAGACGTGCTCGCACACGGGCACGCGCGATCGCGCGATGGCACACCCACTTTAACACGTACCGGAATGCATTCGCATTTGATGCAGTACATGACTCCGAAGGGCGGGCCCAAATCCGCGAACCAGGTGGAGCCCAGTTCCCGTATCTGCTTGCCGAACGTGCATTCTGTAACAGATCCAATTCAGTGTTCGAATTATTACATTGTCTTTCTCAGAGCTGTTTCTATAATAATTACATGGGATGATTCGACGACGCAATATACTACTTTTCAATCATTTCCTAATTGCTTCACAAATAATAATAATTCAGCTGGGTTTTCGATAAACCCAGAAGGCTCGTCAAAAGATTGTCTTGATTCAATTCTACAGCGGTTAACCGAATTGCCAGAGCCAATTCTATGGACTAACCATCATATTTAAACAATCAATTGTTAAATGAAGTGTTCGAATTATTACATTGTCTTTTTTCAGAGCTGTTTCTATAATAATTACATGGGATGATTCGACGACGCAATATACTACTTTTCAATCATTTCCTATTGCTTCACAAATAATAATTCAGTATTCCGCGAACAGTTCCCGCGTGTTATTGCAACCGGTGACGCAGCGATGTTTAATTTATTGAGTTGGCAAGAAAGTAATTTCGGTATTTTGAGGTGAAATGAAACCCAATTTTTTTATTCAAGCAATTAAATTGCACTTGAATGAAATCGCACTTGAATCAGTTTTTTGCTGACAAGGACAAGAAGTTTTATGAAAGCGGAATTGTGAAGAAAAGAACGTCGAACAAATAAAATTGGGTTTTATTTCACCCTTAAAATACCGAAATTACTTTCTTGCCATCTAATATTTGCTTTTATCTCGACTGGTTTTCGATAAACCCAGAAGGCTCGTCAAAAGCTTGTCTTGATTCAATTCTACAGCGGTTAACCGAATTGCCAGAGCCAATTCTATGGACTAACGATCATATTTAAACAATCAATTGTTAAATGTAAATTTCGCTACACTTAATTCTTAATTCTTTTACGAGGTGTTGATGTTTGGGAACTGCAAATATGCAGTGCTGCTCAACGACAGTATATGGACATATTTTACTTTATCGTGTAACTGTGACACAACGTTCTTATAGAAATAGCACTCAGGAAATTAAATAACAATTTCCGACAGTACCATAAGTTTCAGTGTTCATTCACTGGCCAGGTATGATGTCACTGTGGTTGCGAAAAACTGTTATTTCCAAGTGATATCAAACTTTTAATCGCAGCATGTTTCCCTAGGCTTAACTCTTATATGTATTTTGCTGTTCATTTCATAATTTCGTTTAAAAGGAAAAATAGGTACATCGACACATCCATCGAAAAAGAATTCTGTGTACTTCCATGTGTCGTTAATAGACTGCGGATTTTATGCATTTATGACAGAAGTGGACACGTGCGATGTAAAGCAGTGGACGAATTACGAAGATTTAAGGACACCGGTGTATTAATTTCAGCTTAATAAGATAATTAAAAGAAGAAAGAAATTTTGATTTGGCTCCTGTGACTTGCAATCGATACAAACATTTTTTTATTTTGCATAAAGATCCGCAGTCTAGTCGAGACGAGCAGTGTTCAATTTGTTATTTTGAAATTGTTGGAATTATAAATACTTTTTTAGAAGAAATGATTCAATAAATTTCTCAATTGAACAGTTTTATCCTTACAAACTAGCACGTATAAGTCAGATTTAGCCCTTTGTAGACGAATGTAGCCTTGGAGGCGGTAAAAAATATGATCTTCAAATGATATCACGAATTTTGATCCGAAACATAATTTCTATCATTCAATTATCTTCAGCTTTTCAGTGCGCAATCCTGTTTCACGAGGGAAAAATATGTGGATCCATTGAATTTATCAGGAGCACATTAGGAATAATTCTCGTCTGCATGTATGAATATCGAATGATCGATAGGTTGAGTGTTAACAAAAAGACTAATTAATTAGGTGTTATGTATCATGAACATTAAGGTATCCTATTTCGAAGTTTTCTCCATACATATTTGCGTTCGACCTATACCTATGAGATTCTCCGCAACCGTAAGATTTCCGTAACCCCCGCAGCGAGTCTAAACCGTTCCGGAGTCCGGAGAACAGCTTTCCATTTCGTTCGGTCGATTCTCGCGGCGCGTGATCCCTCTCCTTATTCGGGAACGGAATAAAAGTGAAACCGCGGAATGAATGAATGAACGAACGAATGGAAAGACTCTCGCCAGCAGCAACAGCAGCAGCAGCAGCAGCAACAGCAGCGAGAGAGAGAAGCATTTAATCGCCGTGGCTCTGAATCACTCGGGGACGGCGAACAACCGTGCCGGTGCGATGGCCGCTGAAAAATCGCCGAGACGACGATGAGACGGTGGAAAAGAAGAAAGGCGAGCGGCTTGTAAGCAGTTGCACGCTGCACTGCCCGTTGCATAGTGGTAAAAGAGGCGAGCCACGGAGGAAGAAGGAAAAAAGAGCACGCTCCATTCCCGCAAGGCCGTCGCGTCGCCTCGTTTAAATGTGACGCGGTGCCACCTTCTTCCGCCTGAACCGGGGAAAAAAGAAAAGGGAAACACGGCGAGAACACGAAAAATTCGAGAGAAAAGACGGGTCGCGGCCTATGTATGACTGCGTTACGACGTCCTTTCCTTTTCCGCGTAAAAATAAATACCCGTCAAGCCGCCACGCCGAAAATAACGCGGCCGAGAGACTCTTTTCGACGTATTATACGGTTCGGATTTTATCTTTAGGTTCGAAGAAACGACTTTACGCCGCGCCACATTTCGCCACGCCAAAATACCAGGTATTACACGGGTCGGGTCTTGACGCGTCGAACCGGGACGTATGGTGTTCGGAAGATCAGAAAGCTGCGTTTAATGTCGCTTATATTATCTCATATATTTGCAACCAAATAGGTTAAGTAATTTTTAAGCACCAACATTTAAACTGGCGCTATTGATTTACAATCCGCGACAAAAAGATGGCACACCCGTAAATATTGCTATTTCGGAAAACTGTGATGAAATTTGATACGTTTCTCTCCGTGTATGTACTTCGGCGGAGCTTCAAGGTTACTTACACCGACGGAGTTAAGCGGAGCTTACAGATTCTAGTCTAAATGTAAACAACCGGGGTCATCGACGCGACAAAATGATGGCACAGTCTTAAAATTCTTTCTTTGCCGTTAACACTATGTATTTGGTATTTATCGAGAAAAACGGTAATAAAAGAGGTTTGTAATAAAGACTATTACACATTGAGTATCGATTTATTCGTTTCGAAACTAAACTAAATTATAGTGTTGGGTGTAATTTTCATTATCAAGTAACTAATAATAATTATTAATAACTGCGATCGTTCATTTGCGAATTAAATAGGAAGTTGTGGGAAACACAAAATTCACGTGGTAGCGAACTTGTTAAGATTTCTTGCCCGAACCTTCATTTTCAAACAATGAAATGAAGAAGTAGCGACCAAAGTTTCATGATATTTGTACAAGAATGGGTACTTGAGTATCCAGTTACCAACATATACCTTCGGCAGCAAAATGTCAAGAAACTAGGATGATTATTCAATTTGACATTCGAGCGACTCGATATTACTTATGTACGCGCTATGAACATTTTGTAACATAAAACCTTTATTTTGTGTGTTGATAAATGCTAATTCTTTTAACATCTTGATCGAAGTTTCCGGAAAATTACTTTCATTTCATATGATGGCAACGTGTTCTGGGAATGTGTTAAAAATATCGGAACTCTCCAATGCTTTGAGGAATTTCACAACGATACATTTTCAAAAAAGTCCTGGAAGCTTCGAATATCGTTAATATCACGAAAGTCCTAAAGTTCTCAGAGCCCCGACAACGTTAAAACCCTAAAACGTTACAAATTTGACAAACTCTCAAAGCATCAATAATTAAAACTGTGAAAGTCTCAAAAGATTTCGTCCTCTTCCCTAACAGCCACGAGCACGTTATCTCTCAAAATTTCCGAGAACTTTCCAAAAGTTCCTCGCTGTAAAGCATTTTCAAACAAGTCCTAGAAGCTTTGAATATCGTTAATATCACGAAAGTCCTAAAGTTCTCAGAGCCACGATAACGTTAAACCCCTCAAACGTTACAAATTTAACAAATTCTCAAAGCATCAAAAATTAAAACTGTGAAAGTCTCAAAAGATTTCATCCTCTTCCCTAACAGCCACGAGCATCTCGAGTCTCGAAATTTCCGAGAACTTTCCAAAAGTTCCTCGCTGTAAAGCATTTTCAAAAAGGTCCTAGAAGCTTTGAATATCGTTAATATCGCGAAAATCCTAAATATCTCAGAGCCTCGACAAAGTTAAAACAATAAAACGTTACAAATTTAACAAACTCTCAAAGCGTCAAAAATTAAAACTGTGAAAGTCTCAAAAGATATTTCATCCTCTTCCCCAACAGCCACGACCACGTTAACTCTCCAAATTTCCGAGAACTTTCCAAAAGTTCCTCGCTGTAAAGCTTACAAATAAAAGAATGAATCTCTTATCTTCTACTAGACACCATAATCTCGAAACCCTCTAAAGCAAGGAGTACCTCGAAACCTTTGACGCTCCTAAAAGCCTATCCTCTAAAATCGTTGCTACCAGGAAGCACTGATATCTGTTCAAATCCAATGGATTAGCATACATTTTAGTACCGGGAGGTTGGCTGGGACTATGGTGCCATGGTAATATTTTCAGTTGGTTTATTAGACAAGAACGACGGATGCTGAATTCGAGGGTGCACCGAGAGATAGAGAAAGAGAGAAAGAGAGATGGTAAAAGATCGTAACCCGGTCCCTTTGGTATCGCACGTGTCCATTTGTCCGTTTGCTTTGGCTGTGCACACGACAGAGAGAGAATGAGAGAGAAAGAGAGAGAGAGAGAAAGATGGGGAGAGAGTAGAAACGGTGAGGAGGAGAGACACACAGTAAGGATCGTTGCGCGAGGTCGTTGCACCGCGTGTGCTAAGTCGTTCTAAGCGCGGAGTCGGTCCTAAGCTGCCCGAAGAGCCCGAGATAGGAGAGAACCTCGACACGCCATCGCATCGCAAATATGCGAGTCGAACGGCGCAGGCCGTTCTTCCATCGAGGTCTTGTTTCGTAGAATTCGGAATTCGGAAACTGTAAATTGTGGTGGGTGACCGGAACGGTGGCGAAAGCTTCGAATACCACGGGCACGTATCGCGAATATTTGGAAGATACCGAGAAGAGCTTGTACTCTCCAGAACTCTAGAACATTCAACGACTCGGTTACTAGGTTGCTGGCAAATGTCTGGCCAATTTGAGTTTGCTCCACGTGACACGCGTTGCTCGCGTTGTCTTGTCGCGTTGCTTGTAGACACCTAAGCTCGTACATTTGTTTCGAGTAACTGCGATTACAGGAGTAACTTTGTTCCCCGAGTTCAAAGTTGGACGTCTGGAAATGTCATAGGAGATGGAAACGATGTTCACGGGAAAAATAAACGTTGATAATTGATTATGAATGTAAGCAACAATGTTTTGCACTGAAAGTTTATTTCACGAGGTATGTTTCGCCGGCCAACTTCGCTTCCCGAGTTCGAAGCTGGACATCTAGAAATTTCCTGAGAGGTTGAAACGAGACAATGATTAATGCATTGACGATTGTAAATACACGATTTAAGACTCATCTTTATTATTAATTTATTGCATCGGATGAAGCCTTTTGAAATAAGTGTTATCCGTTAGAAAGGAATATTATAAATTATAGATGACGAATGTATTGAACTTTAAACTTATTAACTGGGTTAACTGTATACGCATAGAACTTAGGATACATCAATAAACCGAACCACTGCTTAAAAATAGTCGTATAAATTTTCACATGATTTTCACTTTTTTCAGATTTTCGTTTTACACTTTGATTCGACCAACTGCGGTTTATTCGTAATAGTAAATGTTATATAAATATATCAAATTAGAATACAATCGCAGGGAAATAAAAAATTGTACACTACCGAAAACAGGAAATGGAAGAACTTTCTCCTGAGATGCATATGAGGGTTAATTGATAGTTTAGTAAAAGATAGGCAGAAATTCCGTAAATTTATTTATTTGATAAAGTAAAAATTGGGAGGTTAAAATGCGTGATACTATCGTTAGTAATCCTTTAACCTTCTTGTATTTTTCAGAGCTTAACGAAATTTGTTACAATAAATGTATTGGTCACCCATATATTGGAATATATTAAGTAATTGCTATGTTGAGGGAACATCAGAAGTCTAGTGTCTAGCTAGTAGAAATTCGGAAGTCTCTTTTGAAAGGATATGAAAGGATTGTTGCCTTCAATCATATGCAGTACTTATAAGATTAAAAATTTCGTGTGTTAAAATCTGTACGAATAAAATCTCACGTCACATTACAGGAATAACAAGTAAATAAATGTCTTCGAATTGCTGGTAGGTGAGCTGGGAATATATATTGGAATATGTTAAGTAATTGCTATGTTAAGAGAACATCGGAAGTCTAGTGTCTAGCTAGTAGAAATTCGGAAGTCTCTTTTGAAAGGATATGAAAGGATTGTTGCCTTCGATCATATGCAGTACTTAGAAAATTAAAAATTTCGTGTGTTAAAATCTGTACGAATAAAATCTCACGTCACATTACAGGAATAACAAGTAAATAAATGTGTTCGAATTGCTGGCAGGTGAGCTGGGAATATATATTGGAATATGTTAAGTAATTGCTATGTTGAGGGAACATCAGAAGTCTAGTGTCTAGCTAGTAGAAATTCGGAAGTCTCTTTTGGAAGGATATGAAAGGATTGTCGCCTTCGATCATATGCAGTACTTATAAGATTAAAAATTTCGTTCGTTAAAATCTGTACGAATAAAATCTCACGTCACATTACAGGGATAACAACTTGTTATTAAGAAGTAAATAAATGTGTTCGAATTGCTGGTAGGTGAGATGAGAAAGGTCTCAAAGAGTTCCAGAGTTAAGCGTACTTACCGAATTTACAGGGTACAGAAAATTCCCAAAGCTAACTTAAAGACGGAATTACTCAATTGTCAGGGAACTCGACAAATTCCATCCGTTTTGTTACACGTTCCTCGGCCTCTCTTTGTTTCAAGGTCGATAAATTGCTCGAATTGCGAGCAGAGAGCCATCGAGCGAATTAATTCCGACAGTGAGAAATCGAAGTTGCAGGAAGCTTGAACCGGCTGGCGCGAGGCACGAGGCGCGAAGTATGTACGCTCGCTCTACACGTTTTCTCGACCCGATCTGACATTTCCCTAATGGACCTCTTGTCTTCCCCTACTTATCACGAAACGCACCCAACGCGGATATTCTGATTTTGTAGCGTGCGTTGTATCATACAATCAATATTGAATTGCACAACCCACAGTATTGAATTGCACAATTCACATCGGATAGCAGAAAAACCAATTTTATTATTGATGCTCTTCAAAACCCAACTCTTGATTGCACCTTCTTCTTCGGAAGACCAAAAAATCGATTTTGTTAAATGTTTTCAATTCTCAAATAAAATTTTATAACATTTTTCATAGAAGTCTGAGAATAATTGAAGTTTGATAAGTAGAATGTGTCTCTTTTTTAAACTTGATTTTCTTATTAATTATATAATTAATTCTAAAATATCGATTTTGTTAAATGTTTTCAATCTCAAACAAAATTTTATAAAATTTTTCATAGAAGTCTGAGAATAATTGAAGTTTGATAAGTTGAATGTGTCTCTTTTTTAAACTTGATTTTCTTATTAATTATATAATTAATTTTAAAACATCGATTGTGTTAAATGTTTACAATTCTCAAATAAAATTTTATAAAATTCTTCATAGAAGTCTGAGAATAATTGAAGTTTGATAAGTTGAATGTGTCTTTTTCTTTAAACTTAATTTTCTCATTAATTATATAATTAATTTTAAAACATCGATTTTGTTAAATGTTTTCAATTCTCAAATAAAATTTTATAAAATTTTTCATAGAAGTCTGAGAATAATTGAAGTTTGATAAGTTGAATGTGTCTCTTTTTTAAACTTGATTTTCTTATTAATTATATAATTTATTTTAAAATATCGATTTTGTTAAGTGTTTTCAATTCTCAAATAAATTTTATAACATTTTTCATAGAAGTCTGAGAATAATTGAAGTTTGATAAGTTGAATGTGTCTTTTTTTCAAACTTAATTTTCTGAGAATAAAACGCATCCTTTTCGATAAGATGAACGTTTCAAGTTTTTGTTGAAGGCGGATTCTAATTAAATGTTTCTAATATCAACCACAGCTACGTTTATAAAGAACAGAAAGAACTTTGGCCGATTTCATATAACAAACGGATCAGTAACTTTCAAACAAGTCGCGAGAGAAGAAAGAGAAACGAGAGTTCCCGGTGCTACCGCAACGACACAACGACCACTGATACAGTATTTATGAGAGAAAATCTTCTTCACTAGCAAAAATTTACAAAAACATGTGTAAACAGTTCGTGTATGCACACCCATTGGATTCCTTAAATAATAATTCTCGAGATGTTTCTGAAAATGTACTTTCAGGCATGGTGAAGTCTAAATTACGAATCATAGTTGATGCGGTGGCAGCTGTAGACATAAAGTATAATGGCAGCAAGAGGATGTCGCGTGTTTCAACCTTATATTATTATTTGACAATTATATTTAGCATTTCTACGCGTTTCTCGATTTTTATTTAATTCTTAATTGAAATAGAACGAAGATATTTCTTCAACTTCTATCAGAATTCCATAAACGTACGAAAATGACGAATTGGAAGAAAATAGTTGTCACTGGACTGTGGATTTGATTAATTCATTATAAAAATGGGTAAGTCGAATTTAAAAAAGATTACGAACAACGAAAATTTAGAAACACCAGTGTATCAACCCTTAAGACTCGAGTGGTGGCTCAGAGTCACCGTTAAAAATTGCTGTACCATAATTCAACATATTGTTTACATTATTAAATAAGCTGAGATCTAACTAATTACTAAACATTTAAATATTGTACGAAGTATTACATTAATTTCATATCCTTAAAATGAAAATAATCATATAGAATGGAATTACACTAGGTCGGAAGAAACGTTTAAATTTTAAAGGGTTAATTTCAACTTACTAAAATTATTAAAGAAGGAAAGAACTTTGTTCCTTGGCCTGTGTTTTTTAAAATTGATGCAGAAAATGTTGATTTTGCATAAACATCCGCAGTCTAGTTATCACCGAAGCAGCGTAATGTAAACGAAGCGCGTTACAACGAGACGCGTGCTCTTCTTTCGACTAACTTTTGCTGTAGTTGCGGGAGGATTCGCGGTGTCTATCGCGAAACCACGAAGAAGAGAACGCAACGCCGATAGAACATAGGCGTCGAATCTCGCTAAACGTTTAATCTATTATTGGAAGGATGAGAATAGGACGTCGTAGTCGAGTCGGTGTGGAGTATAGTGTGGCTGGTACTAATTTGGCCCATATACCAACGTTTCATAGACCGTTGACTCCGGTGGTGGAACTTATGAACTGTGAAATCTTGTATGCTTTATCTTGAACCGCTGTCTTGTACGAGTCTAAACATATTCCTAGTCGAATTCGCAGAAAGCTACCAGCTCCGGATGAGAGTTAGACGGACGTGCTTTGCTCGGGCGCACTTGAAAATGGCCGGAATTCTGTGGAATTCGTGTCATTTTTCCAATTTCAATTTACCACGTAAACAGATACAGTAACTCGCATATTTCATTGCAGACATCTATTTTTTCGAATTACAAACAAAGAAGTAGACGTTCCACAAGAATTTATACCATTCCCTTTTTGTAATAATTCTGTTTAAATTTTTCATTTTACAATCGCTGTAATGATAAAACTGCTTTCACAAGATCAAATCATAGATTCACTTATTCGGTTCGATATTGTGATAAAAGTAACACCTAAATCTTTAACCATTTTTATAGAATACATGAAAATAACCTTGACTACTTGGCAGTTTGAAATTAAAGAAACCAGCTATAAAACTTTTAGAGGTCTTTAGACGAGTAACAAACATATGAAATTATACGTATAATGAAGCTCGGTCGAACATTACTATAATAAATAAGTCAGACTGATTAGTTTGTAATTTTGAACGAAAGAACACGCGTTATAATTTTTTCATAGATCTTATTACGTGAGACGCAAATAAATGTACATATACTATTTAAAACAAGTACATATACTTTTTGAGAAACCGAAGCACGGCATATACATCCATGATTTATAAAATTAATTTCTAATTACCATTGTTGAAGACGACAATGATAAAGTAAATGATTAGCTTAATCTATAAAAGTTGCGAATACAAATCATGCAGAACGCTTACTCGTTTGTGATAAACTTAAAGATAATCTTCTCAAAATGAACTTCGGTACCTTGAACTACCCAAAAATAATGTTGAATACTTCCAACGACGCGTAATGACAACTTTGAACAGAATTGAAGACGATAGGCGACTGCCGCCGTTTAGAATGTCCGCGCCAGTCGCCGTAGATTTGCATAAACGGATTAGCATAAATTAAGCACAATGGAAGAGCGTCGGGGGATTAGGTGCGTCCGCGAATTGGCCGCGATTTGCGAGAACGAACGATAACGAAGCCTGGTGCGCCGAGATACTTAATAAAGACAATCAAGCACGCAAATTTTTCATTTTTCCCCAGTCGCGGCGCGACGCTCTTGCAACATAAATGGAGGCAATAAAGCGCCGGTACACTGGCATGATTCAGTGACTTCGAATGAAAGAGATGGTACGCGATGAAAACAGACGTCCACCGATGTTAGCACTCGAGTCGTGTTTCGAGCACCGAAAAAAACGAGGAACGTTGCGTCACGAACTTATGGGATGACCTAATAATCCACTAGAGCCAATCAAATATAAATACGATCGTTTTCGAGAAATCTTTATTCGACCGCTGTATTTATAAACCAACAAGTTCTAAGTAAAACCCTCAAATATATTTCGAACTTTTCAGAAGCATGTGTCCTTATTCAAAATAGCTCAAACTTGAAACGGATCGAACGTGTTCGTCGAGTCTCTTTTTGCGCGATTCACATTTACGTACCTAAATAGTTTGTTTCTATAATTTAGCCTGTATCATTCACGATTATCCGAGTTTTCATATAAAATATTTAACTTGAATTTTCAGGGTGCTCATCACACGTTTAGCGTGCAGTTATTTCTATTTCAAAACTTCGCATTCGATCTGCCACGTCTTCCCGACGTCTGCTCGGTTAAACATTTTAGATATATCATTCTTTCATGAAACCGAACAATCTTAGAAGTTAGAATTTAGAATTTTACGTATTTGTGCCAGCGAAGTTCGAAAATGTCTTTTCGACTTAATAAACTCGTTTTGAACTCAATCATTGAACAAGTATAAATACTCTAGGGTCCAGAACGAAACACCTCTTATAGAAAACAATTCTATAGCAAACGTGGTCTTATGACGTAACAGATACAAATCCGAATGGAAAACGTTTGAGTGTTATAAAATTATTCTAAGTTTATTATAAATACTCTAATGTGCACGCATGTTACGTATTCGTTGTGGATGATTCATCCGCGATGTACTTCGAAAGTGAGACGGTGTAAATTCGCGTTAACAGTTGATTTCGGGGATTCATTAGGATGACTAGCGAGCGAGCAGCATTCAGCTTTCCGCGAAGTTCATCGCGAATTCCGGGAACCACGATTTCCCGCCACTATTCTCAGACACGCAGCCGGTCTAGGATAACGTGGTACGCGCGCGCGCGCGCGTGCTTCTAGTCCGAGAGTTCGATGAACCGCGATGAATCCTCGTCGAGTTCCGTTTAGGAAAAATACAACAGGATAGACCACTGTTAATCCGAAAATATCCAAGCCGTCGACCGTTGACTCGTCTGTCCGATGCAGGATTGGACGTTGCCTTCCTCGCCACCCCGCTTTACGCGCCTCATCTCCGCATAGTGTTCTTGCGAACCGCTCTTGCACCCCGTTTAACCCTGCAATGGCCGGGGAAAGGGCTCTTCGAACCCGCCGAATAGTAAATATAAAAGAAAATATCAAGGAGAAGTCCGTAACGGCGAGCGATACTAATAATAATAGTAATAATAATAAAAAAAAGGCTTCATATTTTATCCACCGTAAGCGCATTAACCTTTTGCGAACGAATGTCGTTGTATTGGCACATCAGGTCCATGTGTTGAAGGGGCTAGGACACAGTAACAAGTGGGGAAAATGTAAGATTTTTAATCACGACGATACAGAAAATAGCGAACGATCGATTAATATAAGATTCAGTATTTCAGTTTACTATATAAAACATAATTTGTTCTTATGTCTCTCGTCGTCTTTGGCGAACAGGATTCCTACAAATCGAATTGACTATATCAAAAATCCCAAAAATGTCATAAACTGTGATGTCGTAAAATGTATTCTCTAGGCATTGACAATCCCACATTTCAATTTTTGTGAAAATCAACGAAATGGCAGATATTAAAAATTTAATGACCGAGTTTCGATAGGAAATTTGTTAATTTTTTATTTATGTTTAACAAAATAACGGAGAAATGAGAAAAAATCGATCGTCAATGCCTAATAGATATTATAACGAAGATAACTGTAAAATTTTGATGTAATTGCTAAGGTAGAATTCAAGATATCGTGTACACCGTTTCGAAAAACGCGTTTAAAGTTTACGAATGCAATTTTTCTATAAAAAAAATAGAAATTTTCTATTTCTTTCAAAATATTACTGTGTCCTAACCCCTTGAGCCTTAAAATTGCAAACAAATAATTCAATTATTGTACCATTAAAAGCTCAGTATATATTTCTATGTTTTCTAGAACCGAAGATTCTGATATAAGATTCCGAATTTATACCTAATACAATATACCTGATACAATAGTTTTATTAGAAACAGTTGTATGTTTCGCAGTACCTTATTTAGAATAAACGTACTAATATTTTATGTTAGATTGCTTTCGACAGTTACAGTTAGCTGTAAGAGATGTAGCCGACGTAATTAAAAGAAGACTTCCCAAGCAGATGCAAATTGAAAATCGAGCGAGTTGCTTCGAATGCAACGGTCGTGCAAAAAGTCAGCGAGTTTGTTTTCATCTGTTCGTTCCTGGGACACTGTGTACGCGTGTCCGGACGTCAAGAAAGTTGCAGAAGAAATCTTGGCAACGACAAGACGATAATTTCTCCTCCTCCGTCGTGTTTTATCCGACGCGAAGTTCGACCGGGGAAGACAGACATGCAATTTTTCTACCGCGAGGCAAAAACGACGCGGCCTGGATTCCCGACAGGAAACACGTTTCAGTGTTATTTATATCGGTGTTCAATAAACTGGATAAATATATACATGTATATATACTATATATATATACTATATACATGTATATATACTATATATATATACTATATACATATATGCGTACGCATACACGTAGACGTATGTACACGCGGCAAAACGTTCAGAAAGTTGCAAGAAGTTGGCAAAGGTTCCGCGATAATTTCTCCTCGGTTTTCGTCTCTCGTGTTTCTTCTGCGTCGGCGACGTACGTGGGGTTTCACACAGATTTCGTGAACGATAAACCGCGAGGTGTAACGCCGCCGGCCGAGTTATTAATTTCGTCTGCGACCAGGTTACAGAAATTCGTAGAGCGTTTGCGAGCGCTCGATTGCCTAATCGACATTTTGTGCGCGCTATCGTCGGAGATGGTCAAATCCAACCAGTATACAGTGTTTCCAGAAATAGAACTTGATAAAATTCTATTTGTATTTTATATCGGAATGCACACACACGCGCAAAACAGCGGTACGATTGTTTCAATTTATTTTTACATTATTCTCATATGGGAAAATGGGAACGCGTCTGGCTGAGTCACTGATCGGTATCGCCGAAGCTCATAAACTATTTGTTGTATGAAAAAAGTGTTTCTAACGGAAAATTGCACGATATCGAATGGGGCACGCAACATGCTATTCTGTTTTTTAATGTTTTGTTCTTCTATCAAGATATGGAAGCGACTTTGAGTTATCGTATTATAATGTGTACCATTCGACCTAGAAGTTCGAAAGAATATTGAATTTTCAGTGAGAAGTTACTCGAAAATTAATGGTTGCCAAGATACTCTTTAATTAATGTTTAATGGAAGTCAAACTCAAAATACTGTGTTTACCTAAAAGTATATGTATAGTGAAATAACAGCGTAAGTCTAAAAATACTTTAGGTCGCACTGTGACTAGAAACCAAATTGGGTTAAAAGATACTAATACATCGCAGTACGTGACTTCAAAGTTACACGAAGCTATCCGAGCGATATCGTCATAACTTCGAAGAGGAAGCATGTTCATGCTGTCGACAAAGCCGGTATTGGACACCATAATGAAACTCAAATCAATTTTTTAGAATGTCCGCATAATACTGCAATTCACACTGTGAAAGCAGGTCAACTATTTTTTATCTCGCAAAACTAAGCAGTTTTCGATTAGCCTGCCCAATGTGTCCCAAGTCACGGTGACAACTTGTCTCAATTGATACATAGGAAATCAACATTAATATTTTAGTTAGAAGTAGTTAGGTATGAAATAACTAATAAAATCTCTAACAACGTGTGCTTCAATGTCTTTTCATCGATAAGGACAAAATAATCAGTGACGTCGATATTAAATAATCGTAATAGACCAAAAAGTACGAATCGAATAATAGTTACACGTATCTGGTACGTAAATAATAACACTGTCCAACAAATTTCAACTTTTCTTGGTTCTTTCGATTCCCACTATGCGATTCTTATAGAGTTTTTCGCGCTGATTCCGAATCTGACCTAATTTCTCTCCTATACGTAGAGTTTTTGAGAAAATTGAGTTTAAAAAATGAACACATTTTTCAACTTTGAACAATATCAGCGCCAAAAACTCTATAAGAATCGCATAGTGGGAATGGAAATAATTTTTGGCTGTTGGACAGTGTAATGGACGAAAGAGTGTCTTTATCAACTTGCATAACAAAAACAACTGAAAATGAATCGCGCGTTCTTCTCCTTTTTTTGTAAATAACGATGGGAACAACTTTTCCTGGGAACTTTTATCCTGGTCTCTCCTACTTTAAGGCGGTAAACTCGTTTCCAGGATTGCAAGGGATTCGCGTTCTCATTTCTCAATAATACAAAAATGGGGTTTTTCAGTAGTCAAAAACAAAAGTTAAATAAAAGATCGATCTAGGGCGCTATCGTCCTCAAAAGTTCTACGTTTTCGTTTACTAGGCGTAATTTGCATTATTCGGCAGCATGTAGTTACGAAAATAGCTACATGCGCAGTTGTATGCTTCCGAATAATGCAAATTGCGCCTCGTAAACGAAAAAATAGGACTTTTGAGGTTGATAGCACCTCAGATCGATCTTTTATCTAGCGTTTTTGACTACCAAGAAACCTCATTTTTGTATTATCGAGAAATGAGAACACGAATTCCGCACCCTTGCAAACCTGGAAGAAGGAGTCTACTCCCTTAAACGAAATTTCGGAACGAAACCTGTGCTCACCTATCGACACATGACGAATTTTCATTCGTTAGAAATC
>CM052193.1:11037085-11054424 GCA_028455805.1 Lasioglossum figueresi | reverse complement strand
TAGATTCATAAAACTCTTCGTGATACATTTTTACTTATCAACGGGACAGTCGAAAATCGAGACGATACGGAACACGATCTACGAGTGCGTCCTACCATGCTGCCATTCCGCTGCACCCTAAGCTACCCTAGAGAATCGACTCACAGTGAGCTGTGACCGTAAAAACTCAGACTAAATTCATAAATATCTTAATGATACATTTTTACTTATCAACAGGACAGTTTAAAGCGTTTTTGGGGCCACAGATTACGATTCTAGTACGTATTATTTTTTTATTCGGATAAGAAACTACCCTTATAAGGGACTTGTTTCGTGACAAGGCTCTGTTAGTTGATTTAGAATATAATTTTAATCAAATAACTTCATATAAACATGGCATAAAACATCAATAGTTAACAATTTATTATAAGTAAAAGTTAAAATTTTCACCTTGTTTGATGTATAATATTGTACATGTATCTGCTCGTTCGGAACGAGTTCCAAATGGACAAGGGATTTCTTCAAATTGCAAAAACAATTATTCTAAAAATGTTTTTAATGGTTATTACATTACCTTGAGCTTCAGTGTCTGACGATGACAGTTCAATTTCAGATTCTATTACGAAATATCTCTAAATGGCATCTAAACAATAGAAAAATAGTGTAAGTAATTCAGTTTACTTTAAAATTATTTTTTTATTTAATGTTTTGTAGTAGTCATGTTGGAAATGACTTTTTCGTTAAACACTGATAATTGAAAATGTTCTTGGAAATGTTCAAAAGTTCTTATGCTATATACAGTCTCGTTATGAAATCCTGTTAATATCCTCATTGTACAAAAAGCAGGCAAAGATTGCCATTTGAAACAAACATTTCAAAAAGAATCTTACCATGCTCGAAAGCGGCTGTCATAAATTATAAAATTCGCTACGTAACCTACGAGTTCATCGAGTAGCGCAGCTTGGCAGCGTTAATATTGCGCAGTTGAATATTTTTACAAGTTTCAGCTGCGAAGAGTATGGAATTTTTAATTTCGGAAGTTTGAATCTATCATGCATGATAAACAGTGGTTAACGAAAGAAGAGATGTATCGAGTAAAACGTGTTTGAGGGGTTTCAGTAGTGAATGCCAGCACGCCGATGAATTATTTAACTCTCAAACTAAAATCATCTTTGGAAGCCAGATTAGAGTAATGATTAATGATCAGATTAAGACATCGTTTCAGGTATCGCTGCTTGTATCTATAGTATTTCTTTTACTAGCAATTTATTTAGAACGTCTCGATTGTCTGAACGAAAAAGAAAACAAAACAGGGATTTCTCTATCAATGGAAACGCGATATTAATTTTTAACCGTGAAAAAATCACGTTTTATTCATTATTATTCAGTCATACATGCGCGACGCTATTTCTTTATAAAACTTAAAAATCAATTTTTATTAGAACGTATTAAGTAAACCAAATTTTGTTAGAATCTACAATGTATAAGATAGTTAGAAGAAAGTGTTGACTACGGTAAATCTCGTCTTCTCTATTCTTCCATTATTAAAGAAGTTGTTTCGATTATGTGTGACTTTTATGGATACCGGTGTAGCGATCAACGTATTAATTACAGATTAAAGTCTACCCAACGATAGGATAAAATCGCGGAAAGCAGTAAATATTATCTAATCCATGCTACAAATCAATAACTGACAAATTGAAGAATCTCAATTATTGTATTAACAGTTTCAATATCCCAAGGGCGATACAAATAAAATGTGAAAGAACACGATTCCGAGATCCAAGTGGGCCTTCGAGCGGAAATGTCAGGTCACGCGAGGCAAACTGAAAAACCTTGTCGATCCGCCAGTTTTAAATAGATCTCGCGATCCAAGTAAAAATCCCCGTCCGCGTCCATGGTCGGCGGATAAGCGGTATCGCTAATCTTCGGATAATGCAATAACGAAACCTTTACCCTAGACAATAAATATCTTGCGTCACGAAATTCCCGGCGTTCAAACTTCAACTTGAGTTATTTCGGGCCGTTTGAAAAGCACACTGCAGGCCGCCCACCGCCCGCCATGCCGGTTGTTGCCGTAGAGATTCGCGCGAAGTCTAGTGACTCCGTTGTTTCCTTTATTTTTATAGTTCCTCTCAAAGCGCGTTCACGTGCCGGTGCCGTAAGTAAAGAAACCTATTCATAAATCGAGAGGCACGTCCCGGCAAAACACACGTGACTCCGCTCGCATGATCCTTTGAGGTGTGCTGCTGCTTGCCTGCTGCCTGCTTGCCTGCTGCCTGACGCTTGCTTCTGCTGCTGCTGACTCGCACATTCCTCCCTATATAAATTCTTCGGCTCGAGCCAAGCGAATATAGATGTCTGTATATTTGTCACACGATTAACCGTACCCGAAGCGATGCAGAGTACAACGATTAACATCTCCCACCACTAGCAGGCGATACGCGGTTACCGGGAACCGCGAACGAATCCTCTGAAACTGTACGATACAGTGCCCTAATGATTCGCACCGTTCCGGTTATACGCTCATACACGAAAGTATTCGAACGCTTACGATTCTAACATTCGACGAATGAAATACGTATGTTGCATCGAAGTATTTGAAGTAATTTGCCACATGTAACAAGGGGTTGATCTTAAGACTGCACAAGTAACGCTAGAAAATAATCCAACGATATATAGCGTTTTATCAACGACCGTGGTCCCGTTGAAAGCACCGGTTCTCATTCGATCACCGAAGTTAAACAACGTGGAACGTGGAATGGGCTTGGATGGGTGATCGCCTGGTAAAAACCCGGGAAGTGATCCCTGGGTGTTTTTTCACGTGTTGTTGGTAAAAGGTGGTTCGGATCCTACCGTAATAAACAGTAGGTCCCGCTGAAAAGGCGACAGGGAGAGTGGAAAGAAGGGAGAGATTGGTAAATGGATTTGAAACCCTGAGGGGACCAAATAATCATATCAATCAATATAGCGTTTTTACGATACGTTTATTATGAACACGTACTAGAAGCGACACGCGAAAGTATTCGAACGGAACATTTAATAGTTATTTCAATTGAATAATTTAAAGTTTTAATAGGAAAGTTGGACCACCGTTTGCTTTTGTAACGGCCCTAAGTCTGTTTTCCGTTGAACGAACTAACTTAGAAGTAACCGTTGGATCTATCGATTGTTTTAACGCTTCTTTCGAAGTAATAACTGTAGTTCTCAATCTTCTTTCCACCTCATTCCATAAATGTTCAATGGGGTTTAAATCGGGACTTTGCGGTGCATGTGGCAACACGTGTGGAACATTATACAATACCCATTGTTTGACTATTTTAGCGGTATGTTTAGGATCGTTGTCCGATTGAAACCAGTAATTACTTGGTAAATTCAATTTTGATACACTGTCTTGATTATTCCGTCAGTGAACACAAGGTATCTCACTTCACTAGATGCCACACAGCCCCAAGCTAACATAGATCCACCATTATGTTTAATAGTCGGCCGTAGATTTCGCGATTCCAATTCTGAGTTCTGTTTCCTCCAAACTCTTTCACGTCCATCGCTACCAAAAACGTTGAATTTACTCTCATCGGAGAATAATAGCGTGTCCCAGAACGATTTACTTTTATACATAAATTTTTCTCTTGCTAATAAATGGTTATCGTCTTGGAACTCGTGCATGTAAACCATTATTTCTTAATAATCGACGACACAATTCGGGATGCACTTCTTTCTGGAACTGTGTAGCCACCATTGATGCCAATTGTGGTCCAGAAATAAAAGGATCTTGTCTGATTTATCGTATGATTGTTTTCTCATCTCTTTCAGTCTCTAACCCAATATTATCTATTACTAGGAAGTTGCATTAATTTCGTGCTGCTTCGCTGGGAATAGATGGCTGAGAATTTTGCTGTAACTCCTTAAAGAAATTGAAATTGAAATTGAAGGATGTATAGGAGTATGGAAGGCGTAGTCTGTCGCGAGCTTAATTAAAAAAATAAGGAAATAATGCAAGAAAGAACATCGGTAGCTGTAAGCGGAAAGTAATCCTTCAGCATCGCAACGATAAACCGTATGTGGCAAGAACGGTTAAAAGAACATTGATACGCTTGGATTGGGAAGTTCTCCTGCAATTAGAAAATTCCTCTGACATTGCACCTTTACATTTTCATTTTTATCGGGTAATAATATCCAAGGAACTTTGAAAATAGATCGATGATTGGATCAGCTCAAAAGTGAGGATCGTCTTTCGACGAGGGAACAAACTTCTGTTAAATTTAAATAATGGCAAAAAGATGACAAAAATGATTGAAACTAACAATTATTTTGATCGATGTCCGAATATAACAAGAAACGGCACGAATTAATGGAACCTCCTCGCGAAGCTTTCGCGATGCACAGGATTGACACAGATCTGCAAAACGTATTTTTTAAATTTTCAATATAGGCTTCGCACATAAAAAAGTTGTAAAATGTAACTTTTAACATTCCCTCTACAATTTCGACAATTTACAATTTTTTTGAATGGTCCTTCTTCAAGTCATGGAATAAACTAATTGTTCTAAATTGTCAAATGAAATTCATGGCATATGGTCCATTATTCAAATATGTATCGTCTTTTCAAAAGTGTCCAAATATTACTGTGGCACGCGACTGTATGTGTCACACTCGATAACATACACATTTTCCCCCAATATAGAGTCCATTTACTTTCGTCGTGTTTACAAAGATCTACAAATCTGTGGCAAGTGTAAAAAAATTAAAGAACACCTATACTTCTACATACATGTAATTCTAATTTGAATCTTTGCAAAAATATCTTTTCACATCGTGTAGTCACCTAATTGCTTCAACTCTTCTCAAAAGAAGTTCAAATCGTGTAGTCCGTTAAAAAAGTTATCGTCTTTTTGAGAGCGTCCAAATATCAATGGAAATCACTGCATACAATTGACAAAAACTACGCAGAATTTTATTTTGATTTAAAGCAACTGAACAACATACGATCAGTAGAGTCTGTTCAAAATCTTCATCACGCGTCTCGTTCGATGTTACAGCAGAAGGGGTCGATCAGTCGTTAAGTCAACCAAAAATTGTATCGAAATAAAAATGTCGAATAAAGTTGTTTTTTTTCCGAAGTGGGTTTTAAACCCGCTTTATTCGAAATCTTTATTAACATGAAAATATTTCCCTACTCTGGGGTGAATGCGTTGGAGGCATTGGAAGGATGAATGGCGTAGCAGATTGTTCTACAGCGCGTCACTAGCGACATCGACAAAAATGAAATACGACACCAGGAATATCGTGGCGGCAAAAAATATCCCAGACACGTCGCTAGACGAATCAAATGACCAGGACCCGTGCATTGCGCGCAACAGCATTTTATTCCGGGGGCGAGAATACGCGCACGACGAGCGACGACGCCCGAAAAACCGGTGCGGCGCGACGCGGCATGGCGTCGCGTCACGACTCGTGTTGTAACTCATTGAAAACAGTCAAGTTTGCCGGTCAAGTGATTTCGAGAATTAAAAATACAGCCGCGAGCTTTCGTAAGGAGGTCGATATATCAAGGACGAGCCGTGCCCTGTTTATTCGACCGCGCTATTATTGGAGTCGAATCGCGACACAATGGGATCGAAACGAATCCTAATAGAATTTACATCGCGGGACGTCGAACGTACGTGTCCCGTACAACCGCAACAACACCAGTTCGTCCGTTGTTGCAAATTGAAACAGAGATTGCGTCTCTGACGGCGCGGGCTCGATGGACCGGAGAAAAACGATCGCGTTGCTAATAAGTTCGATGTAGCAAATTGAAAATCGGATTACTCGTGCATTGTTGTGTCGCGAGTCCGCTCGACTTAACACTTATCGCACTCCGCTTAAGATGCCGGACAGATACGTTACAACAGACTGAGCGGAAAGGACATAACGACCACTCCAGAGATTTAGGACATCGCGCAAGCAAATTGTTACAGAACGGAACTCTTCTTCGAGAAAGCAAATGAAGGGCAGGCTTTTCCATTTATATGTCATACGTTGAGTATTAACATACAGTGGACGATGAAGAAAAACATATTTTTAAGACATTTTTATGTAAAAATCTATTTTCTATTATTTATTATTTTATATTATTTTTTGTTATTTCTATTTTATATTATTAATCTATTTTCTTCTATTTTTTTGTAATACACAGATGCAGAGAATTTTTGTTTCGATGGGATGCGACTTAACGACGCACTGTTTTATAAATAAAGTTAAGATTTATAAAAGAAATCAAGAAATTATTGAGTAAGATATTACATAATACCGTTAATAGTAACGATACCGGTGCGGCAACGTAGAAAGGGCAAACAAATTCTGGGAAAAAGAAGGGAGGAAAGTATGCAGGATGTGCAGAGGAGAGGAGGAGACGCTGGAACATCTCGTAGAGAGATGCAGGGAGATGGAAGAAATAGAAGGAAAAATAGAAGAAATTCTGGATGAAAAGGGGAAAGGCGCAAAACGGGGTAGGAAGCTAAAAGAAAAAAGAGAAAGGGTAGAGAAAAAGGAAAGGGAGGAGTGGGAGAATTTTATTAAAATAATCAGTTTGGAAATAGCGAAGGACATGGAGGGTAAGGAGGGAAAAGGATAAAACGTAGAGGGGATTAAAAAAAAGATTGCATATCGGGGGGGGGGGGGGTAGGTATACAATGTAAATAATAGATTAAGATAGGGAGAAGAAAATGTAAAGGTTTAAAGAATGGAGAAAGGCATATATTTATGAATAAAGATTACTAATTACTACTAGTAATGATCCCGTTTTTATTCGGAATACGTATCGTAGAAGTCATAAAAAGACGAAAATTGATCGTGTTGCATCAGGACGTACACCGTACGTCCTTCGGGTCGAAAGGGTTAAAAGAAAAAGCAATAGGAGAAGAACAGGAACAACAATTTCTCCAAACATGAAAATTGCTCGAATGCACACTGCTCCTTGTTATAATTTGAGTGCTTGCGACCCCGGAACGACGAGGTAGCATGTTACAGAGTGCTGAAACAACATGGGGGTACAGTTCATGCGACGGCCTTGAACCGGCGAAATCTGTCGTCTCTGCGTAGCGTCGGCGAGCGTGAATTACAAGTCGCGAAACGGGGAACGGCCTCCGCGTGGTCATCGCCATCGTTCCGCGGCGGTAGCGCCGTGATTTACCTACTTAAAACGCGCATTGGTTCGCTAAACTTCTTTAATGCACAACGGCCGCGTTGTCTTCGTGGCTGCGGCCAATTAGCCGCGAATCATGTAGCGAGAATCACGGTGAGCGTGCACGGAAACGGGACGGGCGACGGGATCGAAGAACCAAACGAAGAGAGAGAGATATAAATGTAGAGGGGATGGCGAGGGGTACAAGAGAGAAAGAGAACGCTCCGCACGTGAATAAGATCCATTTACACCGAGACCTTAAGCAACCTTTGAGCACGCGCTGCGGGGTTATTCCCTCGCGACTACGAAGTTCGAAAGAAATCGTACGCGCTCCCTTTTTCCTCTGCGTAGGATAATTCTCTATCGAACTCCGAGAAAGCTTGTTCGTACAGAAGACTCGGGACAAGACTCGCTGGTTAAGGCGGTAGACTCGGTTCCAGGATTTCAAAGGTGCGGGATGCGCCTTCTCGTTTCTCGATAACGCAATGATGCGGTTTTTCCGTAGTTAAGCGCGCTAGATAAAAGATCAATCTAGGCCGCGATCGCCATCAAAAATCCTATTTTTACGTTTACGAGCCGTAATTTGCATTATTCGGCAGCATGTACACTCATACACGAAAGTATTCGAACGCTTACCAATGATAATGATAACGATTTTAATGGTAATGATTTTAATAGAGGAGGAATCATCTATTGACATCTTGAAATTGTCAAGTTTTCCATCAATTTGGAATTTCATCTACTCGAGTTTGCTATAAATGCATAATGATCCGCAGTCTACTAATCTATTACTACACATTTAAGTATTGTACGTGGTATTATATCAATTTCATATCCATAAAATGAAAAAATTATATACAATGGAATTATCCTAGCTCGGAAGAAATGTTTAATTTTCGAGTTAAAATAGCTCCGAGTGCAAAGGGCTAATAGAGGAGAAATCATATATTGACATCTTGAAATTGTCAAATTTTCCAACAATTTGGAATTTCATCTACTCGAGTTTGCTATAAATGCATAATGATCCGCAGTCTACTAATCTATTACCACAGATTCAAGTATTGTACGAGGTATTATATCAATTTCATATCCATAAAATGAAAAAATTATATACAATGGAATTATTCTAGCTCGGAAGAAATGTTTAATTTTCGAGTTAAAGTAGCTCCGAGTGCAAAGGGTTAATAGAAGAGAAATCATATATTGACATCTTGAAATTGTCAAGTTTTCCATCAATTTGGAATTTCATCTACTCGAGTTTGCTATAAATGCATAATGATCCGCAGTCTACTAATCAATTACAACACATTTAAGTATTGTACGAGGTATTATATCAATTTCATATCCATAAAATGAAAAAATTATATACAATGGAATTATTCTAGCTCGGAAGAAATGTTTAATTTTCAAGTTAAAATAGCTCCGACTGCAAAGGGCGAATATCTGTTTGATACCGATTTGATATCTATCTAAACATCAATACCGTAGTGCATCGCATACAGTTACCGTAATTTACTCTATACGTACATACACTCATACAAGAAAATATTCGAACGCTTACAATTCTAACGTTCAACTAATGAAACATGTATGTTCCATTGAAGTATTTGAAGTAATTTGCCACATGTAACAAGGGGTTGATCTTAAAACCACATAAGTAACGGTAGAAAATAATCCAACAATATATAGCGTTTTTACAATACATTTATTATAAACACGCACTAGAAACTAGTTGGAAATTATTTGTTTACATTCTATTAGCGTCGGAAATTCTTAGTTGTCCAAAGTTCGAATACTTTTGTGTGCCACGTCTGGCACGTGTTTACAATATATGTAAATATATGCGTTTACAATGTATGTAGTCTTGAGACCCATCCCTTGCTATATGTGGGATATTACAGCAAATGCTTTAATCTAACATACATATCTCATTAGTTGAATGTCAGAATTGTAAGCGTTCGAATACTTTCGTGTATGAGTGTAGCTGTCGCAGCTTTATGCTGCCGAATAATGCAAATTATTACAAATAGGACTTTTGAAGGCGATTGGGAAGTAGATTAATCTTTTATCTAACGCTTTTGACTACTGAACAACCCCATCTTGGGATTATCGAGAAGGGAGAAGGCGCATCCCGCACCCTTGCAACGGATTTCACTCTGGAAACGAGTCTACCCCCTTAGAGAAACTCAGAACCTGCCAACCCAGTGGATAAAATTATAATTTTGGATAAAAATTGCGATTTTATCCAGATGTCGCAAGAGGAAAACTTTCTCGTAGGTTTTACAAAATTCAAGAGACGATACGAAACTCGCTGTTTCGTTTCGAACGATCTTATTTACTTTCTTAGAGATAAAGTTGAACTCTCTTTTTCCTCTGTACACATAGAATAATTCCCCATCGAATTCCGAGATAGCTTCAACCTTATTCGTACAGAGGAGTCGGTTAATACCGGATTCGCTGAGGAAAATTAAATTCTACTGACTGGGCGAATAAACTATAATTTTGGATACGAATCGCGATCGTATCCAGGAATAAGAAAAAGTTCTAAAACGTTTCTACGCGAATCAGTGTTAACTGAATCAGTATTAACAGGATTTTGTATTGTACAACAGCGTAGTTGTTCTTATATAGATAAGATCAAGTGGAAGTTCAAACAAGCATGTCTGGCATCAATCTGCATCGTGGGCTATTCTACTTAACCGTTTTCTCGATGACTGGAACGATGTGAATGAGCGAATAATACCATACTCCGTTGCAGAACGCATTCTTACACGTTTTTAACTATCGAAGGTGGCAAATACATTGAAATCTTGCACACATCGGTTCAACAATTTGGAGACGTTACCGAGGACACCATTGGCTGCTTGGCATAAATCGTTTGGTAATGGATTTCAACACGAATTAATGAATTATTGCATAAAATTCCTCGCGAAGAGTCGTCATCATTTTCATGGGACATATAGACAAAACAAAATTCAACTCTTCGCGTAAATATTTCCTTACGGAAGTTATTTGCAGGGAGTCGCTCGACGACCACGAAGAGACAGAGAAGAAGAAGAAGACGAAGAAAAAAGAACAAGGTGGCCTTCCTCTCTTTTTCTCTTACGGAATGCTACATTTTTTTTTTTACGCGGAGTGCAATAACAGTCGCCGAGACGAGCCGAACAGGCTTTAATGAAAGTCATCAAGGTTACGGAAGCTCGTAAATCGATTTACAAATTAACGACCGAGTCTGATTCGACGGTAATAACACATAATGTCCGCAATTTCGAGTCCGCGACGAGCTCGTTCGCGAAATGCTAATTTCTTGGGGCGTTCATATTGCAGGAGATTACCACTGTGCCAACACAGGACGACAAACACCGAATTCGTTGGTCGATGGACTTTCAGATATTGAAAAGACGAAAATAAGATACCGTGTATTTAAATCTCTTAACACTAAACCTGCCATCACCGGTCAAGATGACCGGTTCCAGATTTGTTATTTCAAGATTGTTGATATAATAAAAATAATTTCGTACGGAATGATTGTATAGATATCTCTAGTGGAGCACATGTTACAATACGAGCTGCATAAAGTCTACATAAAATCAATCAGGTTTAGTGTTAATACTTTGCAGTCGGAGCTATTTTAACTTAAAAATTAAATATTTTTTCCGACCTTGAATAATTTCATTGTATATGATTTCTTTCATTTTATGGATATGAAATTGATATTACATCTCGTGCAATACTTTTAAGTGTGTAGTAAGTGATTAGATACCAACGTGTTCAACAAAGTAAACAATATTTTGAATAATGGTAAAGCAATTTGACTGCTAAGGGTTAAAATATTGTTTTAGCGGAAAAGCCACCGAGGTATTATAACTTCTTCTTCATTCGGTTTTCCGTTCTTTGCTATTACTTTCTAGAGATATTTGATCGTAACGTAATCTTAAGTTGTTGAAAGAAGATTTGTTGTCTTCGAAGTTTTAAAAAATACGGGTCTTAAGTCATAACAAGATTTTCTTTCCTCGAAGTCTTAAACAGTATGAGCCTGACAAAGAAAACTAACTTTTATTGTTCGATAAGCTTCGTTACATGAAAAGATTCGAGTCATAAATCATTCTCATCATAGATGTCGAAGAATCAATCACTAATGTATAAGAAGAACAACAAATATTTTAATACAGTTGGTATTACTACGATAATTCGAAATATGCAATAAACGAATTTTAAATGCAGAGTTCTTTTGTCGCTATTAATTTTAAAAAGAGGAGAAATCTTCACATTGAATGCAAAGAATGCAGAAGGACATATTGATACATTGCTGTAATTTTCATTCAATTAACGACAGATTGTTTTCATAAAATGGTGGTAGAAATCGAAACTATTATAAAAATAACTGAAAGCAATATTATAAGCAGAAACGTAGTAATAAACACTACTTCACATTTATAGCGTTGTCAATTGGTCATTACTGTACAATCACCAATTAATAGTTGATAAAACGTTATACTTAACCCTTAACCAGCGAAAACAGCTTCACTCGTGAAGTTGAGTTCAACTTCGTTTTGTTGCACTTCAGACGTCACTGTGACTTATTGAAAACGTCTCGCATAACGCAGTAGTGACACGCAGAATATAATACTTCAACGCACAGTATGCGTTCAACGTAATAACCAAATCGTTGATTTCACTCGAAATGTGTCCATAATTATGAAAGTGGTCTAAATCATATATTTCTTGTTTCGAGATATTTATAGGAAAATGATGTTAACACTACACGAATTCCATACATGTAATGTTGAAATAACAAGCACTATCTAACGATTCATTTTTGACAATATCCTAAAAATTACATTCAATTAATTTAGTTTAAAATAATGTGATGTGAAATGACTGATAAACTCATATTTTTAAATTTTGACTCAGACCATTTTCACAATTATCAGCAGAAATAACAATTCTCTACATTAATTGTATAACATAGGAAAGCAATACGAATTTCTTTCTTTCTTTGAATATAATTAATTATGTACATAAGAATAGATCAGTATACATACGTATATTAACCATCTTACCTATTATTTAAGATTCAATCTATAATCTAGTTCTCTAAAGAAAATATTCTTATGTATTTGAAAAAATCCTCGTTGAAAGACTATATTGACATTCTTATTTTCTTGTACTCTCCTTAATTTTCTCTACTCTAAATTTTACCTAATCATTCTTGCCTAATAATGTTGTCCCTGATGCGCACGAACAGGGGACATCGCAAGACTAATTCATTGAGGAATTCCAAGATACTTTAAAGTACATTAAAACAGTACAAATTCAATTCATGCAAAACCCACAGATCCAATCCCTGCACGTGGAGTTAACGAAATTTGTGCAGTTTCGAAAACTGTTTTTATTAGATTACACGGTATGTTGATAAATAGTTTACATGCATTGTTTATCTGTAACGATCTATGTTCAGGGGATGAAAACAGCCCTCGAAACAGCGAACGAAGAACATACTTTCCGAGATGTCTCGTGAACTAGAGAATGTGAGATAATATTTTTTTTAATTGACAAGATCGTAGTCTTGTAATTTTAATTTTGCCATTAACGAACGCGTCAACCAAAAATATACGGATCCGTGACGACATTATTGAAGCACAGCGACACCGGAGAAGATCCGTGTGCGACACCTGCTGCAAGCTTATTCTCGAGACGGTGAACGTTCGGACCAGCGAGCACGCAAATATAATAAAGATACGCAACGGGCGGTCGTTCAAAGAGTACGTTAGGGTCCACGGACGTCGCATCGTGGCGCTCGAGGGGTTAATTATCCATTTCTCGTGTTTATTTATTCCCAATAAATTCTCGATCAACAACCGTCACCGGTGCCCCGGGCGCCAATGCACGGTTTGGCCATTCCCTCTGCCTTATTTTCTCTCTTTACACCGAACCTGATGCTAGCTTTTCTCGGGCTCAAAACGACCAAGTGCAAATACGAGGTGTGATCAAAAAGTAAGGTGACTTTTTATTTTCATCAAAAAATATTTATTTATTCATCGATATTTATGTTGTCTCCTTGAAAGTAATCCCCCTCGGATATAATACACCTGTACCAGCGCTTTTTCCAATCCTCGAAGCACTTCTGATAAGCACTTTTTGGTATAGCCTTTGTGCTCTTCCAGCGATGCAGTCTTTATCTCCTCGATCGTTGCAAATCTCCGTCCTTTCGTGGGTCTCTTCAGTTTTGGGAACAGGAAAAGTCGCAGGGACCAAATCCGGTGAATACGGTGGCCGAGGCACGATCGTGGTGTTGTTTCTGGCCAAAAAATTACTCGCAAGCAACGATGCGCGAACAGGTGCATTATCGCGATGCAAAATCCATGAATCGTGTGTCCAAAATTCCGTTAAAATTGCTTGGCACGAACCAAACGAGACGCCGACATCATCGGCAACATCACTAATGATAATTCGACGATTCTCCAACACTATTTTCTTCGCTTCTTCAACGTTTTCATCGGTTGTTGACGTGCTGAGGCGTCCAGGGCGAGCTTCGTCGTTAACATCTTCTCGGCCATCTTGGAAAAGCTTCTACCACTTATAAACATTTATTTTACTCAGAGTATACTCACCGTATGCCACTGTCAACGTTTCAAGTTTTTTGGAGCACTTAATTCCATTTTTTACACAAAATTTGATGCAAATTCTTTGATCCATTTTTTCGACAGCAGAAAATCGACGAACGCGCAAAACACTTCTAACCTTTATGCTTCTCATAAACAAACAAAAAATGCTATATAGTTGAAACTGTGAACATATGTTCGGGACGAGTGTACCAGCATAAGAAAAAAAAGAAAACGAAAATCGACTGTAGGTATCCCGCGAAATTCGAAAAGTCGCCTTACTTTTTGATCACACCTCGTATGTTAACCCTTAAGCGGTATAGCGTTTAGTCAGATTATAAAGTATCATCGTCTCTAGGACCTTCTTAAAATTTTGTATACATTCTTTTTACATACTTTCAAGTGTATCGTTTAAACCTAAATAATCGAAATGTTCGAAAGAAGTTAAAAAATGTTGACATTCGCAATTTTCATAGAATACTCCAGAGAGACCCCAGTATACCAGTTGAGGGTTAAGAGACGTACAAAAGGTTTGTAGATTTTGTTAAACTACAAATGCAAGTATCTAGAGAAGTCTAATAACAAAATATTTTATAGTTTTATGTTAAAAAAGGCTCTTAAAGACTTCTTAAAATTTTGTATACATTCTTTTTACATACTTTCAAGTGTATCATTTAAACCTAAATAATCGAAATGTTCGAAAGAAGTTAAAAAATGTTGACATTTGCAATTTTTATAGAATACCCTAGAGAGACCCCAGTATACCAGTTGAGGGTTAAGAGACGTACAAAAGATTTCTGGATTTTGTTAAACTACGAATGCAAGTATCTAGAGAAGTCTAATAACAAAACATTTTATAGTTTTATGGTAAGAAAGGCTCTATAGCAAATATATTTCTGAGATCTACGAATCGAAGATCTAATTAAAACGTCCCTAGAACCATCGATGCCAAATAAACGGTCAGTAGTTTCGAAAGCTTGTTTCGCCTGATTGTTTCCATTTTCTTGATTTTGCGAGACTCGTTAGTTTTATCGAACCGTTTTGATCCTATAAATTTTTTCTCGCGCTTGTAACGGCCTAAATCTTTTCGTTGTGCATCAATTATTAAATGCCTTGCAGGACTCGTTAGTTTTACTTGTTGGATCTTTTGCTATTATGAACGTTTCCTCCCGATTTTCATGAGTTAAATCTTTTCGTTGTGCATCAATTATTAAATGCCTTGCAGGACTCGTTAGTTTTACTTTTTGGATCTTTTGCTATTATGAACGTTTCCTCCCGATTTTCATGAGTTAAATCTTTTCGTTGTGCATCAATTATTAAATGCCTTGCAGGACTCGTTAGTTTTACTTTTTGGATCTTTTGCTATTATGATCTTTTCCTCCCGATTTTCATGAGTTAAATCTTTTCGTTGTGCATCAATTATTAAATGCCTTGCAGGATTCGTTAGTTTTACTTATTGGATCTTTTGCTATTATGAACTTTTCCTCCCGATTTTCATGAGTTAAATCTTTTCATTATGTATCCTATCCTAGCTTAAAGTCGCATCATTCAATTCTTAATGAACCGATATAGCGAACCGATTTAATGAACCCTTTTGAAGCGTACCGTGGATATAAATCACGGTGAATTTCGAACGAGAATTTCGCTCGTCGAGATGTTCGTCATATCTGGAATGCTCGTGTGAGGTCGCAACCGACGACGCATTAAATCGCGTCGCGCATGAAACCCGTGGTCGTCCAGCGTCGCCAAGCTGGCAATAAAGACTAATTGAGATTAGCACCGGGCGTGCTACGTTAAGCAGGTGCGTCCGCCACGAAAAAAGGGAAGAGGACGAAGCTAGGTGGACCGGGAAGGAAGGGTGGACGACGAGCATGCAAAGGAAGCGACGACAGAACCGACCACGATGACACGTTCTTAGAGCGAGTTCGAAGCGGACGAACACGCAGTTTCCGACGACCGCACGAGACGATGCCAGTTACAGTGAACCACGAAAGTATTTCAACGCACTTTAAAACAGTATAACCTTTTTAAGAATCAAAAGAATTGATTTACCAAAATGACATGCAAAAGAGATATTGAAAAAATTGCAATTGCTAAGAATTACATGAGAAAGTAAACGAGGGCACCGTTTATAACTTTTTTATTAGAGCCAGTAATGAAAATTTAAAATATGCGTTTTGTAGATCTATGTTGGTTGTACTCATGCTGAAAATTTCATCGAAATTTGTTAACGCGGAAGAAAACGACACGCATCGAAAGGTATTAGAATTTGTGGATTTTGAGCAGAAACTGACCGAAAGTCGCGGAAAACTATGATTTTCACCACATTTAACCACTTGTAGCTCTTGGGTATGTTAATAGATCTACAAAACATATATTTTAAATTTTCTTTAAGAGCCTAAATAAAAAAGTTTTAATATAATTTTTGGAAAATCTTTTTAGCAGATCATTTAGCAAACCAATGCTTCTAATTGCTTACAAACCATCGGGTCGTTTGGTCTAATTGTAGAAAAGTTATACTGTTTTAAAGTGGGTTCAAATACTTTCGTGGTTCACTGTATATGACTTACACCGGTTTTCGGCGCTATTGGTAAGCTCGTGCGCAAACGATCTTTTGTTTAACGAGACGGATTCTGTGAACCGGGAGTTCTATGAAACTGTTTTGGGACGATTCGATTTTAGTTCCCACTTCGAGGACGTTGGTAACGATGGCAGTGAGTCACGTGTTCCTGGACTTTAAAGATTTTCTGTAGAATCGTCTCTTATTATATCGACAATTATTTCTTTACCGTCTTTATCTTTTGTTATCGTTTCCAAATAGTCCACACTGTGAATCTTTTTGCGAATTTTCGTATAGAAATCTGAATATTAAAGTTACTCTTTCGAGTCCAGTTTAATTATCTTGTGCTGCATTTAGTCCGATGGTAACATGTGGTAATGCAAAATCAAAAATATTCTTAACTTCTGTTAATATATAATACTCACGTATACTATACATTTCTTTGTACTCGACGTATTTCAATATTTACTCAATTATACGATGCATATAATTTTCGTCTAAATTTTAGAAAACGATCAATTATAAATAGATTGTGGATCTTCATGTAAAATAATTGAAAGAAACAGGAATCAAATAAATATTCTCTTCTTCGGATTTTTTAATAAAACCATTAAATTCAGACGAAATGATTGATTTACGTAACCTTTAGTGGGCCGGAATGGCCAGGGACAAACTTGAAAATTTTGCGTAACATGTTGATTGCATATATGAATTTTTCGTAAAAGAGATTAAAGTATCCAGCTTTAACTCTTTAAAGGTTACAATCTTTTAATCTTTCTACTGTTTCAAATCTCACACCTATTCATTTCTGTCATAAATGCATAAAGCCCGCAATCTAGTTATGGATAATTTCTTAACACTTTACCTACCGGAAGCGTATTAATCAAGAAAGAAAGAAATCATACAAATTTTAATTAACATTGGAATCTCAAATGAAACTATTAGATGACGTTATTGAGGGTCACTTGTTAGTTCATAATGAAAATTGCTGTTGCTATTGAAGGTTCCATTAAAAATTATTTAGCCA
>CM052193.1:11018264-11036985 GCA_028455805.1 Lasioglossum figueresi | reverse complement strand
TAAATAATTGTGCTGTACCAAAAGAAAGCATAGAAATTTTAATTTACCTTGGAATCTCAAATGAAACTATTAGATGACGTTATTCAGGGTGACTTGTTAGTTCACAATGAAAATTGCTGTTGCTATTGAAGGTTCCATTAAAAATTATTTAGCCATGTACCATAGATTTTTCTAAATTATGCAATAATTACCGGTCGGTATTGTGTTAATAGAATTTTAAATAATTGTGCTGTACCAAAAGAAAGGATAGAAATTTTAATTTACATTGGAATCTCAAATGAAACTATTAGATGACGTTATTGAGGGTGACTTGTTATTTCGCAATGAAAACTGCTGTTGCTATTGAAGGTTCCATTAAAAATTATTTAGCCATGTACCATAGGTTTTTCAAAATTATGCTAATAATTACCGGTCGGTATTGTGTTAATAGAATTTTCAATAATTTTGCTGTACCAAAAGAAATCATGGTAATTTTCTTTTACATTGCAATCTTAAATGAAACTATTAGATGACGTTATTGAGGGTGACTTGTTAGTTCGCAATGAAAATTACTGTTGCTATTGAAGGTTCCATTAAAAATTATTTAGCCACGAACCATAGATTTTTCAAAATTATGCAATAATTACCGGTCGGTATTGTGTTAATAGAATTTTAAATAATTGTGCTGTACCAAAAGAAATCATGGTAATTTTCTTTTACATTGCAATCTTAAATGAAACTATTAGATGACGTTATTGAGGGTGACTTAGTTATTTCGCAATGAAAATTGCTGTTGCTATTGAAGGTTCCATTAAAAAGTGTTTAGCCATGTACCATAGGTTTTTCAAAATTATGCAATAATTACCGGTCGGTATTGTGTTAATAGAATTTTCAATAATTGTGCTGTACCAAAAGAAATCATGGTAATTTTCTTTTACATTGCAATCTTAAATGAAACTATTAGATGACGTTATTGAGGGTGACTTAGTTATTTCGCAATGAAAATTGCTGTTGCTATTGAAGGTTCCATTAAAAATTATTTAGCCATGTACCATAGGTTTTTCAAAATTATGCAATAATTACCGGTCGGTATTGTGTTAATAGAATTTTAAATAATTGTGCTGTACCAAAAGAAAGCATAGAAATTTTAATTTACATTGGAATCTCAAATGAAACTATTAGATGACGTTATTGAGGGTGACTTGTTATTTCGCAATGAAAATTGCTGTTGCTATTGAAGGTTCCATTAAAAATTATTTAGCCATGTACCATAGGTTTTTCTAAATTATGCAATAATCACCGGTCGGTAATGTGTTAATATTACCTTTGAAAATGCATCAGGTATATAAACATATCAATGTAACCATCATTTGGCAGACAAGAGATTTATTACAACTCCAGAAGTTCCAACCCCGAAGTTCGAGGTGTATGCGTGTCCGGGACCCTGGCAATCCATACGGAAATGATCAGGGTCGACAGGTAGTCGTGTACATTCACTTCACGGCCACCAGAAATCAATCAAGGTGGGTCAGCCAGGTACGCACAGGTGTCGACGGCAGGTACCAGCTCGGCCTGTTCGCTCCGAGGCTGGGTTTTCTCGTTGTATGTACATTATACCCTAAACAAGAACCAACCATGTACCGGCGACGGTATCACGTATAATCCAATTTTCTTTGCTCCTCTAGTATCGGGACATTAACCGTCTAAAACTATTAGGTCATCCCGTTTCTCGATCGGTTGCATATGTTAATTTTGTAATCATACCTTTAAGTTTGGTTTAGGTATTTTCAGAACATCTGACATCTCCTCGGCTGATAAACTTCGTGATTTCTATACAAGGTCTCGAATTTTATCTTCGTCTGTCTGAGGAGAACGCCCGGAACGTTCCTCGTCTTCTAAATAAAAATTCCCACTTTCAAAACGTTGAAACCACTTCCTACAGGTACGAGATGAAAGCGCGCTTTCTCCGTAAACAGCACATATGTTGTTCGTGGCGATTGTTACTGAACTTCCTTTCCGAAATTCACGTAACATGAGATGTTGGAAATGGATACGCATCTCGCTCATGATTTTTCACTGCTGGGAATCACTGTGTTCGCTATTTCACGATCTTATACCCACGAAAACATTCTCTCTAAACTGTTCGTGAACAGCTACGATTAAGTTCACTGGTCCCTTATCGCCGTTTTATAAATCGACGCAAGAAATGTATATACACAAAAGTCGGCACGAACTTATGGGATGACCTAATATAATGAAATGGGTCGTGAAAATTACGCTGGACGTTTGATAATAGAACATTGTTCTTCAGAGTGGACACTCGCAAGTACGAAAGGTGAACTCAATTTTATTCCTGTACAGTCAGTCTCATAATTGGCGTCATTATTCGATAACTTACCTCGTAGCATCTTCAAGAAAATTGAAATAATGCGAAAGCATATAAAATATTACACAATATTTACAAAAAACTCTGTCGAAACTGCAGAAGCACATAATATCAGCCGGAGCTACCGTAATTTCAGTCAGCAATTATCGTAATAATCAAAATTGTAGTTAGCGAAACAAAAATACATCTAACTGTCCCAGTCGGTAACAGCTAATAAAATAAAAGTAATTGAAGCAGTGCAAACTGGATCGCGAAAGAAAAAAGATATTGCTAATAAGTTTGAGATTCCCGTTAGCACTCTACCAACAATTTTCGTTTTATGAATCTCTCTTAAATGTACAAAATAATACAAAAGAATGCACAAAAATAAACCGAAATATACGAGAATATGCAAGCTCATACTAGAATATTTCGTAATTCAGACTATAAACGCGGTTTTTCGAAAATTTTCATTACACGTCATCTAGTAAGATAATCCGTCTAGCTTGACAGAACAACCGAAGTCGTCGGGTCCATTTATAAAAACGTTATTCCGATTGAAAGTACGTAAAACAATACCGACCGATGTTTATTGCATAATTTTGAAAAATCTACGATACATGGCTAAACACTTTTTAACGGAACCTTCAATATCAACAGCAATCTTTATTTCGAGCTAACAAGTCACCCTCAATAACGTGATCCAATAGTTTCATTTAAGATTACAATGTAAAAGAAAATCTCTATGCTTTCTTTCGGTACAGCACAATTAATGAAAATCCTGTTAACAGGCTTCCGGTGAATAAAGTGTTAACATTACAGTCCCAAAGATGTAAAATGTCCAGAAACTTGGTTCGTATGTGGGAGACAATAGGCAGCAGATAGTCCGGAGATCGGTTAATTTGCTTCGCGGCCGCGATATCGTTGCTCCCATTTTTATTGTTGCACGATAAACCAAATAAAATGGTGCAATGTGATGTCATTTGGCGATAAAGCGGTATCAGGTCAGGCACTCGACGCGCGTTCGTCCGCCGTCGTCAGTTCGTTCCCGACAATATAAAACCATTCTGCTGGAACGAGACCGATCCGAGTAGCCGCGAATTCGGTCATTTGGATCGACGCAGATGGGATACGATTTTCGTCGGTGGCGGTTTCTATCAGGCGAAACAACGGCGGACGCCGCGCTGCGCGTCGCGTCGCGCCTTGCCGCGCCGGCTAGATAAGGCAATAGTCGAGGAACAGGTACGAAACGAGAGCGAGAAAACCGCAGGAACCCGACGCGAGAGAAAGAGAGACGCGACCATCGGCACCGGACGACACTGGACACTGCTAGATCCTTATAAAGGAGAAGAACGGACCACTTTTAGATCTTGCCGTGGCTCTCGCACGACCGGGGAGAGCTTTCCGTCGCGATACGCGCTCGTCCACGCAGGGAACCAACGAGAAACTTCCAAGTTATTAGCTGAGACAATGAATTATTCATCGGTTTCTCTTTTTGTCCGCAACAAGGTAATAATACGGGGAAAACGCCACTTGGACAGTTTAATGCCATTAATCCTGTATGCGTCAATGTTCGTCGTTCTTGCGGTTAAAGATCATTCCTTCGGCTGTTCTTTGAACGGTTTTTAGCGGCGCGCCGTTAATGTCATAAATCTGCAACGTTGATCAAAATCGTGTACAGCCATACAGCACCTCGGCTACTATTTTTAACGAACTCCTTCATTTTACCGAAATCTTCAGACATTTTCTATAATTATTTCTTCGATGACATTGACGTTTCTTCGTTGTACATGCTCCAATATTAATTACAACATTACAACAGGAATTAGTAGATGCAACTTACGACGGTAGATACGTTGATTGAAATAATTGAAGAATGTGCTATTTTCAGTTTGTTCAAATTATTAAAGATAGAAGTAGATGTCTGGCCTGAAACCTCTTCTATTATTTTATCATGACATGTATCGCAGATCTTCTCACTTGTTCAAAAATGCCAGGTGTTGTTCGAATTCGCCGACACTCGCTCGAATACGATAACGCAGTTCCTCAACATTGTTTACCGGCACATTGTAAACCTAAGACTTTGAAGCCACAAGAATTACTGGTGGATACAAACAGTTACATGTTTATATGAACGTTTTTTTCTTTGTTTAACGTACCGAATCCATCTCTCAAGCTGTGTCCACATGTTTTGAAACACTTTGTATATCTAGTATCTACCTCGTAGATAGATATTTTTCTACATCCTTGTCTCCTTTCCTCATTCCAACGATAAAGAAAACGTTCCTTCTTATTGTTTAATTAAGAACATATATCTTGTACCTTGTGCTTCGCGAGTAGCAAAGATATTACTAATTACGTTATAGACGTAAACACCAATTTTTATAGATATAAATACACACTCGCACGGTAGTTTTCTTTGGGAAAAGATTATCGTATTGCGCTGATCTTTGTAATCGACCCCTTGCCTTACAATATCGTGTCTGATTCGTGATGAAGAATTAGAACGGATTCTGATTAAAATGCGTGTTAATTATTCCCTTTAAACCCAAATAAAATTCTATTTTGGTTCTGTTCATGTGCAGCTATTGGAGAACGTATAGGTATACCATTTATATCAGTTTTCTCCTGTTTTAGGAAATTACAATCTACAAAAGAAAAAGTTCTAATCGCTGAAACCGTAAAATAAATCGTAGGGTTATTTGTTTTCAAACGTGTGGATGATCCGATGTAAACCGAGGAAATGAACGTCATCGATAGTTTGAGATCAATAACGATAGAAGATGTTGCGGTGGTTTGAGAATAAACGCCGCGTCTCATCGGATCGACCTTGTTCTACGCTCTCTCGACGAAGGCCCGAGATATGCTTCACAATCGAAACTACAAAAACATTGCGCAATTACGTGACAAACGTCATACGGTAACAAACAGAACTTCGCGATCGGGTATTATTCTGTGTAGATGTTGACGGCGTCTGTGGGAGCAAACACGCTAAAACGACGATCAAATATTTAGCTTGTTCGAGTAATTTGGAAATTAACGGGTCGAACTTCAATGGCCGATAACGATTCCTGCGATAGAAACAAGTCTGGGTCAAAGCCACTCAAAAGCGAAATTCATCGGCTTCGCTTGTTGCAAATTTCTCAATTTTATTAGTCGAATACGGATTAGGTATTCATCCACAACAAGAAACTTACTTTCATTAATTTATCCATCGCTGGAAGAAGTCGTATACACGACTTTTGAATAACAACTGACATACATACGTCAGAAACCATTATGATTAACTCCGATAGGTTTTTATTACCAGTTGAGCTTCAACAAACGTTTTCATTAATGATTGGGGTGTACTGTGTCCTTGGTATTATTTGTGTCTGTTATTTATGAGCAATATATAACCGATCAGATAATGGTTCTCGAAGAACTACACGAGCTCATTATCAGATTCGGATGATGACACGTGTCCAATAATTTAGGTATTTTCCATGCATCTAGTCATTCAACTAGGGGGCGAAAATATTGTAATATGATATTTAAATGCAAGACTGAAAGTTATGCTGTATCAAAACAGGTTTAAACGTTCCTATAATCGAAACTCTGGATACAGCATGTCTAAAGACAGAATATCATGGAAAACTGCTGTAAAATAATATCTACGCAATTGTGTTTCCAGAAATGAAATTGCATGTTTCAAAGATCGATAAGTTTTAATTGGGGAAATTTAAATCTACGAAGCAAATGTGGACGATCGCTTGAACATTGCAATAGTGTATAGGTTTATAACATTATAATATTGATAAAATATTGAACATGAGTACAACGAGTAGACTACAGGTGTTCAACAATTAATTTTAAACGTGATGTGCATATCAGTTGCTCGAAACTTTGAACGTATTGTTTAAAAACCACAATAGTTCTAGCGTAAACTACAATCATTCACCCACCCCTGGCCATTTTGTTCTATTCTTTAGAGGGTTGAAGTGTCGAAAATCTGCTCCCCGTTTATGCCCCGTTTATGCAAAATGAAAATCGTGTGCATTTAATTATAAGACATAAGAAACAAATAGGAATTTATTTCTCTTCTCAATGGTTTCGTTAAGTTGTAAGAAATGTATGGATACTCTTAAATTTTTGTAACCTTTTTATTGTAAGAAATTACACCCGTCCATTGTCGTAAAAATGGTCCGTCGTTTGAGGGTTAATAAAACGAAGTGCAGAGCACACAATTTATTCACAAACCGTAAGCAACGTATCAAATTGATACGAGGAACGAGGATTAACCGTTTACCCTGCGATTTAAGTTACGGTTTCGGTGACTAGAACTTTCTTGTAGATCGTAATTTCCTAAAAAAGGAGAAAATTTATATCCATGTTATGCCTATATGTTCTGCGATAGCTGTACATTTAACGAAACCATGAAAGAATTTTAGTTCGGTTTAAACGAAATTAATAACGAACGTATATTTATTAGACTTCGTTCAAAATTTTTATCACAAGCAAGTTCGTTACTGTCTACTCCTGTCATCTCCGGACTACTTCAAGCGAAACGTGCCGAAGATGATAGCGAAATCACAGTCAGAGACAACTGAATACGTTCAGCTCATTGTCACCGATGTCCGGAGAAGGTGTGTGCAGGATCTAAATCGGCTTCGTTGGGCATTCAGCGCGTGGCTGCCGAGGATTGCGGTTTCGCGAAATGGAAAACGGACAAATGATCGTAGAGCGAAAGTTCAGGGGTCCGCGAAATGGATCAGCGCGGTGCGGCGCGCGAATGGTGACAGGTATGTACCCATTCGGAGCTTTTGAACGCAGTTAATCGGCTATGCAACGGCTCGCGAGGTCTTCGAAAATCGTTACTCTAACGCGGTAAATGCTGACCGAATACCCAAGCATCTACCGATTAGTTTTGTAACTATTGTACTTTCGAGTTTTACTATACACACTTTATCGAGGCAAGGGCTTAATTTTCAATGGTTTAATGGGATTGTAAGATCCTTCGTGTAGTAGCTATAAGAGATTATAATGAGCTATTTAAAGAAAGATAAGTGATCGCGCCGCATTATATGTACATATAGTATTGACAGCGATGATCATTTAGATAACAAATCCATTTCAATCGGTTCACTCGAACCGTCGCGTTCGGAAATTGTTTTATTTCGGTCTCTGTAAAAAATTGCCTGCATTAATTGCAAGACGCAGAAGCTAGGTAGACATTTATTTCGTTTCATAATCATTTTAATTAGTTGAAAATAATACGATAGTATTTTTAAGTAATATTTTCATTGCTTTGCAATTGATCTGCTCATTTTTGTCATGAATGCATAAAATTCGTAGTGTGATAATAGAAAATAAACTGAAGTTGTTTGAAGGAACGTGTGATTGTGCAGAATGTGGCAGAAAAGTGTTACAGTAATACTTTATGATTGTCCTGTGGTACTAAAGATAATGAATTTTTCGCGGAGCTTTGGATTGAATTGTTCATACAAATTTTGTATAGTACGAAGATCCACAGTGTAATCAGTGTTGTAATGATAAAACCGCAGATGATTCTACAGATAGTTATCTGCGTCAGAAAAAAATATGAAGCCAATTCAAGTCGATAAAGTCCGTAACGATGACGTTATACTCGCATATTCTGTACTAGTACGAGTATTCACATGTATGCTGTAGAAATTTTATTTATCGGAGCTACAGTTTGGGATAATACAATTCTGCATCGAGTTATATTACATCATAACGAGGAATCTTGGATAAGGAATATCAATATTTATATGAATTTTTATATACTCTTTTTTAAATTGTCGACTGTTTCAGTGTTAGTATATGGAATAAAACTAGTGAGTACGTGAAAAAGCAAAAGGAGAGAAAGATAACGAGAAAGCACGAACTAAAGTGTGAATGAATGATAACGTCTCATTCACACAGTCTACATTTAGCGAATACAAAAATGCACCGTGCAAAAATATACACATCTCTTTCATTAATAATTTAAATATGTTGAAAAAATTTAAATTCTTTCAATCTTCCTACTATTCCAAATTACACTTACCGATTTTCGTTATAAACGCATAAAATCCGCTGCCTATTTATGAGCAAGAAATCATTCATACACAAAAACTTATTTTACACATTCATTTCTAACCCTTACACACTCTGTATCAGGTATAAAATTTATGAACACCGCACAAAATATCCAGAATCCAATGAAATTCTATTTTACTGGATACCGTCCCATCTGGATATTCACGGTAATGAAAAAGCTGATGAATTAGCCAATATTGACAGGAACGTACAACTGTGCAATAAGAAAAAAGAAAAATTCAGAAGAATAAACGTTACATCGATCAATGAACGATCTTGCATCTCACGGATCGTCGCACAAACGTTGTATCCGATGTTACAGCGGGAACGTTAATTGTCGAATCCAGATCAATGATGTATCAACGAGAAAGTAGAATAAGTCTTATCTACAAAATACAGAACGATCAGCGACTCTGTCGCGATGACTACGTCGGAGAACATATTGCGCTAACGGTTCGCTGAATACCGAAAGTATGGATCCGGCTTAACGGCCTGCGATATGCGACTTTCGAGTCAGACGTATGGTTCGCGAATAACGTAAACGCGCCTGGTATGTGGGTGCAATTAAACGGGTTATCGGCCGTTCAGATATACAACGCAATCGGGACGACGCGACGCGACGCAACGCAACGCGTCGCGATTTTCAACACGATTTTAGAGCACGTCGTCGGAACGAGACGTCGAAATTTTGCAAAGCGAAGCGGCGACAGGCGTCGAAACGCCGCGGAAATTTCACCGCGACGAGCGCCGTATTATCATTCATCGCGGTGAGCCTGTTTACATATTCGCGAGGCGACGAGCGCGTAATTCACGGCCCACGCTTTGTGTCCAAGCCGACAAATACCGCCGCGGTGACCCGCACGCGACTTTACACGCTTTTAACCCATTCAGAATGCAAGTTTTCCTTTCGGCCATTAAACAAAATCGCGTAACGCTAAATCGAAATTCATTTGCCACGGTAGAATCTTGATAATTCGAGCGGCAGACGATGCAATTTATCGTACATATTAAATTGCTTCAACCGTTTGAAAGACAATTGCAACGTTTTTATGCAACCTGTGCATAGTATGTCCTTGTTACTTACCTTTAAATATTCTCCTTTTAAAATTCTTCCTTGTTTCGTAAATTGCCCAGCAAGTTTGGGGACCTCTGTGTAAAATTGGCTACCAATTACCGATAAGTATCGACATGTTTATAGCGGAACCTAATACTAACAAAGATTGTAAGTTATCTGTTTGAATCTCACCTTGTAACATTGTAACACCAAACTGTAAAGCGAAATGGACCCAATTTAAGGGTCTGAAGAGCTTCGATAAAAAAAGAAAGTTTTGGGGACAATTTTATCCCTTTGCACTCCAGCCTAGTGACACATATAGTACATCAACAACTCCAGCACTGTATTAGTTACAAGTGTATATGTAATAAAGAAAACTACGGTTGCTGCAATAAAACAAAATATTTATTCCTTAGCAACATTATATAAAACAAGTTCAAGTTTATAAATCTTCAACAAAATGAAGAGACAGTGGATTTAAAGTTCATATTTCAAATGTCGCATTATCGGCGACAACGGAGTGCAAATGGTTATGTAAAAAAAGAAGGTTACATCGAGTACCGAATTTCAGATCTTTCTGTTTCTCTTTTATATGCGGTTTGTTTATTAATTTCATGGCGAACTAATTCTAACAAGATATGGAAAGCATCTTCCGGTTCATTGGTACGTATGTATGTAGTTCTTGTAATAAGTTCACGTTAGAATATACTTTCGAGAAATATGTTTCAAATATATATATCTATAAAAGTTGAAGAAAGAATATCCGATTGAATTCGAAGAACCATGTAGCCCTCGAAAACTTCATCGATTTTCTTAAAATCCTTAAAATATTTGATAAAACATTTGTTGGGAAATTGAAAAGAAGTATTTGAATGGGCTCGAAGTACTATATTTCTGAAAAACGTCTGTTTTGCGAGTGCTAAATAAAATTTGAACATTGCAGGTAGATATACGAGCATATACTTCAAAGTAACATGGCGTCATAGAGAGTTAACGACCATTGGCGACGCGACGCGACGTCGGCTCACCCGGCCGTACCTGTTTCGTTAATTACTTGAGGAACGGGACACGGTACGCTTTATTCCAAATATTAAGTTGTCTGAAAAATATTTACATTTTTCCTCAGTCTAGTTCTTATATAAATAAATCGCCGGCAAACTTGTTCAAGAACATAACGATAAAAACAACTTAAGACACGACGGAAAATTGTATCTAAATATCCTTAAAGAAATGAATTCGGAAAGAAAATAATTTATAGAATTACTCGCTCGGGAGGAGAATTAAATTTTATAGGAAAAGTGAGAGACGCGTGTATTTGGTCTCGAGACGGTGGCGAGACTTTAGTTGACAGTAATAAAACAGGTCAAGGAGTAAGACACGTGATAAAACTGACGTAAATACCAGGACAACTAAAAATTGGTATACCGCGCAGATTTGGTACGCAGCAAAGTCGAATCGGTCACCTTGCGCACGCGTGTTTGATTTTTATCTCGAAACCAAGTACCGAGAACAAACCCTTTGGTAATAACCCGATCAGGGAAAACCAGTTTTCCTGCTAAATTCAATTAATCGCTCGTTGACTCGACTAATTTCTGCTGGGGAAATCCCCTCGACTCGGGCTTTTCGATACACTTTCTTTCGGCGATCCACCATTAAATTGATGACTAGACACTTGAATTTGATACCTCATTCGCCTGGTAACTCGATCGTTATTAAAGGTAAGTATTACGCTACGTAATCTAGAAGTAACTGTAATTAATCCCCGGCTATGTAACCGCATTTCCTCTCGAAACATTTTTGCTTTAATTGTTCAACGTCGGACTACTGTGTTTTGTAGCTATAAAACGTGGAATAAATTACTGTGTCGAAACAGAGTCACACGAGCGTGAAATTTGTCTTTTGACGAATCAAAGACTAGGCAAGCTTCTAATCTGCTCGGCTCTTAAGCGACAAAATTCGAACGATCTTTAGTTTTGTTAGAATGTGTAGCTTGTTTTGAAACGACACGTACCAGCGTTTGATAATCGCTATTGCTAAGGTGTCGATACTTAAAGTGTCATTACGAGCTGTGTTCTACATAGAAACACGACTACAATGCACACCCATTAGCTCGTTCTATCATCTAGGTCAGTGCGAGGTGTTGAACCGGTACGTTACTTCCTGCCACATCGTGACATCCACAATTACAGTTTTCTTGAGTCTTATACTCCACGATTCAAAAAATACAATTTCGAATAAATTGAATTTTTCCTCGTTATTCCCCAATTTGAATTTTTATTCTCGTGAGTTTGGAGTCGCATCGACGTCTCAGGCTATTAGCGACTACTTGATGATCCAATTCTTTGCAACGTAAAGTTTATCTTTGAAATATTGGGCTGGCAAGAAAGTAATTTCGGTATTTTGAGGTGAAATGAAACCCAATTTTGTTATTCGATATGTAACTGTCGCAGCTTTATGAAAATAGTTAATTACTTTATTCAGCTGCCAGAAAAATGGCAAAAGATCATCGAACAAAATAGAAAATATTTTATCGATTAAAATTCATTGCTTAAAGAAATTTTTATTTCACCTCGAAATACCGAAATTACTTTCTTGCCAACCCAATATATTGTACGTCGTTAATGAACGAGATTACTTTTTTAAGTCAGTTGTATTTCGTATTTTCTTTCGTATTTATAATGTAATTCGTATGTATTAACCCTCGGATGCCGGAACTTGGGCCCATTTTGACCGAGAGTTAGAAACGTTTCATCTAAATTTTAATTTTCTACTAGCTAATTTAAAACATTAGCTGTTTATATTGGTTCCAGTGTGGAGAGAAACGAGTTGAAAACAGAAATGAGTTCAAAAATATCTAAACACAAACTGATGCATAAGAATCTGAAAATCGTCAAAAGCATCCGTTCTTACGAGGGTTTAAGTTTAGAAGCGTGTCAAGGATAGGAGATCAAACTAAATTGATTTCGCTATTTATAACAATAAGAAGCCGAAGAAATGAAGTAATTCATAATCTTTATGTTTCGACCGTGACAGTTTAATTTTTCACTTATAAGTTTCATTTAGAAGTTTCAGTTTATTAAATGATTTCTTTAACAGATAAAAACGAAAATAACAAACTTAACGATTGCACGAAACTACATAATCTCTCAAACATTCGTTTTCACAATTACAGTCGCAAAAAAGAAATTGCAAATCCAAAATATAAACAACGAACAAAGGTGAATTGTCCACCAAACTATTGCTAATCAGCTGTATAAATGAGCTACATTTGATACCGACACTCTATTCATACTACAAACTAACAGAAAGATTAGGGTAAATGTGTCTTATTTCTGCACCTACCCGATGGTCAATGTTCCTGAAAAAGAAATTCCTTAACACTAAACCCGACCATCAAAAGCGACTGATGTGTATAGTATTATAAAAATAACAAGATTAAATTTATTTATATTTTGTGCGATTTTTACTATAATATATACTGGAGTTAAAAAATATATTCAATGAATTCTCATGAAAGCGCCTTTAAAATTTCAATAATTGTCAAATAAAAAATCTTAAATGTTAAAAACAAAGATACATGTCTATTATCAAACTTCCACAGACTTGAACGAGCACAATGCATCAGTCAATTCCTTGTTTCCAATGCATTACATTGGCGCCACTGCGGAGACAGTCTCAATCTACTGCTCATAAATAGTATATTTTTATGTGCGCTAGAATAAAGCAAACTAATCAAAGAAATCGAAGCCAAGAGATTGGTGATTGGACTGCGGATTTTATGGATTTGTAACAAAAAAGCGTAGGTGCAACTTGAACCAGTAGACAGATTTAAAAAATTCAAGAGCGTCAATGTATTCCTTGCAACTTACGAACATAATGAAAGGATGAATGAAATTTTTATCTGCTCCTTGTATGCGAACAATTTTTATTTTCTATAAAGATCCGCGGTCTATTCATGATCATTTTCTTTCAGTTTCTCTTTCTCAAGATTGTCGCTTTAAAAGTTTCAACTTTTTCCACTTCAGTGGATGGACATAAAAAATTGCTTGCAGTGCTGAGGGTTAATAATATGGGTTGAGACGAAAGTTCGTAGCGTTTTGTAAATTAAAATTGAAAGCTAAAATTCAGATATTTATTCATAGATTTATTCGATAACACATTTTCCATTCTGTTCTATTACTCTTTGCCATTTTCGAGGTAACTTCTCGTGTTATCGAATAAACGTACGAATGAATACCTTAATTTTATCTTCGACTCTTAATTTGAAAAATTTATTCATAGATTTATTCGATAACATATTTTCCATTCTGTTCTATTACTCTTCGCCATTTTCGAGGTAACTTCTCGTGTTATCGAATAAACGTACGAATGAATACCTTAATTTTATCTCCGACTCTTAATTTGAAAAATTTATTCATAAATTTATTCGATAACATATTTTCCATTCTGTTCTATTACTCTTTGCCATTTTCGAGGTAACTTCTCGTGTTATCGAATAAACGTACGAATAAACACCTTAATTTTATCTTCGACTCTCAATTTGAAAACGCTACGAACTTTCTTTCCAACCAATAACAACGCTAAAGACAGCGGACTGCTGGCTTTAAACGATTAGCTACTGGAAGGTTTACACGAATTCGCTAGAAACACGAAGAAAAACGTTGTAAACGAAAGTACGTAACAAATATACGGGTATCGAAAGAATGGTTAGACAGTCGAAAATAACGCGGGAACAGGCAGGATTCAATTTTCCCGTTCTACCGGCGAAAGAACGATGGTTCGAAAAGGTGCGTGCGCCGCGCGACGCGACACCGATTCAAACGACTAGAGAATCGGCCGTTCGATTCCCGCCTTTTTCGCGCGAGTGCTCTCGTTACGTAAAAGCGGCGCACGGCCCCGGTATTTTCGAGGCGTTCTCTAACCTTTAAAGGAAAAGAAACTGCCCGGATTCTGACGAAATCGCGACGGGGAAGCTGGACCTGGTCGCCGGACGTCGGCGATGAATCTCTCGCTTCGAACGGCCGTCCGTGCGGTCGGAGATCTTTCGATCGATTCGGAGAGAGTACAATTGGACGCGTGCGTTACGTAGGGGTGGGGGGAGATGTGCAAAGAAAAAAAGTAAATTGGAAACAATGGCGACTTACCGGCGGCGCGATGAGGCCTTCTCGCCCAGTCGTCTTCGATCAAGGGCGCGACCCTTCGCGCACGCAACGTCGAAGGGCAAGAGACGACGACGAGCAAGATCGACAAGAGAACACCGTGGCAATGCATCTCGGCAGCTTTCGGTCCTATCGCGTTGTTAGTTCTCTCTCTTTCTCTCTCTCTCTCTTCGTCTTACTCGCACCCGCGTATTTCTCCTATTTCGCTTTCTCGTCCCTGGGCACTTCGTGCTTCAACGCATATAGCGTGTCCCTCGTCTCGGTTCCACCTTTCGCGTGTCTCACTCTTCTTTTCTATTTGTATCTTTTTCTCTCTCCCGATTCCTCCGTTGTCTCTCTTTCTCTCTCTCTCTATCTCTCTCTCTCTATCTGTTGCTCGCGTCACTGTCCGTGCGTCGGTCTCTGTCGCCGGAGCCGCGGCCACTGGTCTATTAACGACCGTTCACTGCACGAAACTTTCTGCACTGTACGCCACTCTGTACGGTCTCGCACCAACTTCAATCTTCTCCCGCGATCCGAACGCGACACATTCGGAAGAGAAACGCGAAGACGAGGAGGATCGTTTGATCAGCGGGATCGCGGCGATGACCGCGTCGACGACGAAGTCTACGACAAACACACGACGACGTCGAGGCACGGACAATACGCACGCAGATCGCGGACGCGTACGATAATGATTAGAAACAATCAGCGGGCCCGAGAGTCCGTGCTAGCCGCAATATTTACTGCAGATAACGCGAGCTGTATCGTGCACCGGTCGAGACACGTTCAACGAGCGCATCCGACGGCTTAATAGGCTAAGGTACACGCAGGATCGTTATTCTTTCGTTCCCCGTTTTTCTCTCTCGATCTCTTTCCTTCTCTCTCTTTCCCTCTCGATCTCTCTTTCTTATACTGCCTCCCGATCTGTCTATTCGTCTCTCTTCTTTCTCTCGTCTCGATCTCTTTTTTGCTATCCTTCTTTCTCTCTTTTAGCTCGAGTGCACACAGTTCGTACACGGGCTGCTTGTCTCTCTGTCCCCTGCCTCTTCTTTCCCCGTGCTGGTCGGTCGCGCGTTCTGTGTTACTGCGCGCGCGTTTTATAAGGCGGTACACAACGAGCGACGAGTTTTCGAACGACCAGAGGTACACGAAAGACCGTGCGCTCCGTTTCGCGGCCGTGCCTTCCGTCGTCTTCCTCTTTCTCCGTTACCGTTTCCTCGTCTTTTTAACAATCGTCTTTCACGCACGCACCTCCCCGCGGTCTCGTTACCGCAGATCGTGTGCGCGTCGACGCGTTTCTCGAACGCCGGCAGAAGAGAGCCGTCGCGTGGTCTCGCGAACACCGACTCTATATCCTCGAGAATCGAGCACGGATCGAGGAGTCTCGATCGACGAACAACCAGAGAGATCGATCGTCCTCCAACACACTAGATTACGCTTGGTCGCGCGCGTCGAAGTAGTCGTCCCCGTCCGTTAGGCCGGCACGTATCGACAAACGATCATCGACGATACCGAATCTCGAAGCTCGTCGAAGATCCCATCGCGCGTGCGCGTCTCACAGATTTTCCGCGGTACTCTCGCGGTTCTACGCGGTCCCGAAGGGCACAAACACGAGTGCACTGTCGCGAAATTTTCCCGAACGGACCTCGGAACTTCGGTGTGTTCGCCGTTGGGTTCGTTTCTCACCGTTTACTTCGCTCCTCACCGGCCTCTTTCCACGCGAACCAACAGGCCAGTGTGCGTCTGACACGGTCGGCGCGTGACTGCCGTGACTGACTAGCCGTGAGTGAGTGACTGACTGGTGGGAAGCTGTTACTCGACTCGCTCTCTACGCCCGTACCGCCACTGAATCTGATGTATCTGATCATCGGCACCGTCTCCGGCTGGCTCGCTCGAAAAAGCTTCTGCTTTGGCGCTTGCGCCACGCCGAATCGCTTTTTCGCTTTCGTACACGCCGGTACGTGCCGAGCAGCCAACACGTTTGTTTGTTCGTCCGTTCGTTCGTTCGTTCGTTCGTTTTCGAGCGAGAGATCGGCGCACACCTTGCTAGCGACTGTGTGTACCACCAGCGATATTATATGTATGTATATATATATATATACATATATGTGTGTAGATATATGTGTGTACATATATGTGTGTATATATATATTTGTGTATATATATATTTGTGTATATATACGCACACGAAACACGAGACAGGACCGCGTCTTTGCCCGCGGAAGCGTCGCTCTGTCTGGCGCTTGCACTCGGTGTATTACCGGCTCGCTCGTCTTCTCTTATAATAGTTCTGAACCACGTGCCGGTAACGGGTCACTCGCGACGGGATCGAAGTTGATCGAGCGCGCTGGTCGAAATATCCCGTGTGCGTCCCGAACGCGACGGTCCCCGGGGTCCCGGAAACGCCACCGGTTGTGTACGTTAAATACACGGCGCGGCGGTTTTTCAAACCAGTCCGATTTCGGCGACACGATCGCTCGCGATAAACGCACCGCCGTTATCTGACGCGGCGGCGGCGGTCGGTCGGTCGGTGCCGATAGATCGCCCGGTCGATCTTATCGTTTTTGTTTTCTCTCCCGGCCACTTTTCGAAATCGATCGATTACAGGAAAGAACACGCGGTTACACGGTTACTCGGAATCCGTCCCGCTGCCGACGCCACCGGCTCGGATCCGTTCGCACCACGCGTCTGTCTCTGCTTCCTATTCACTGCGCGATCGCGTGACATCTCATGCTTGTCCGTCTTCTTCTTCTTCGAAACCGAACACCGTGAACGGAGTATTCGGTGCGCGACGATTCAGCACCGATATCGCCGGTTCTATTTCGAACTGTATCTATGCACGTATGTGTATGTGCGTGTACAGCGCACGATCAGCCGCAAAGAGAGACACGCGTTGCGCCGATGTAGCCAACGATGACAACTGTCCGCAGGCCGGTCGAGTCCGTCGCTTTTATGGGGATAGCCGAGCACGCTGCCGCAGCGGGACCCGTGCTCCTATCCGAGTGTGTGCGTACGCGTTTACGTGCTTCGTGTACCGCGTTATCGTGCAAGTGCGCGTTCGCGGTCTTTCTTTCTTTCTCTCTCTCTTTCTCTCTCTCTCTCTCTCTCTCTCTCTTTCACTCTCTCTCCGGCTTTATCCTTCTTTCTCTGTCCCGTGCGCGCGCATATACACGCCTCCTTGTTCCTCCTTACTGCGTGTGTATGTGCACGGACGAATAGGAGATCGGTCCTAGGCGCGGGAGACCGACTCGAGATGCATATACGAGAAAGGAAGAAAGAAAGCAAAGGGAACAGGGGTTCACCGAGAGAGAACTCGTGTCGTCCGGTGTGTGATACCTCGATCGCGGTGGGTGTCGCGAATGACTGTGCTGTCCGAGAGGTGTGCGAGAGCGCACCGCGCGTGTGGGTGCTTCCCCATCCCTCCCCACCATCGAGCCACACCACCACTATCACGATTCCCACCACCAGCGAACCGCCTGCGCCTCTTGGCACACCACCATCGACAGCGTCGCGTCGCATCGCGCGCCACTGCGAGCACCGATACGCCGCACAGTGGGCCGGATCGAAAAATTTATACACTTCACGAAAAAACAGACCTTCTCATATCGATTTCCAATAAATCTGTATCGCTTCCGAAATGTCCATCGACGTCGAAGCTGAAAAAATTAATGTTTGTCCAAGAAAACTATAGTTAATATAAATTCACAAAGATAGACATTTCGGATGCAGTATTTATCAGCGAAAAATTGCTTCTTTTCATCGAGGTGTCCTGATTACCCTATTCAACACTAGAAAGACTGAAACTTAGTATATACCTATATTGCCCTAAAACAGTCAAAATGACTGCATCGCGAAAGAATAACTAATGTGTAAAGAAATTTGTTTAAAATTAAGTTTTAATATTTTTTATATTATTTACAGTCATACATAGCGCGTTCAAGGGGAACGAGGCGCGTGGGCAGGCCTGGCATAAAGATTCGAATAACAAGTACTACGCGAAAATAATTTTTTAAATGATATCGGCGCATAGGTTCGATCACATGTTACTAAAACACTAATTTGCAAATAGTGTTTTAGTAACATGTGATCGAACCTATGCGC
>CM052193.1:10891020-11012475 GCA_028455805.1 Lasioglossum figueresi | reverse complement strand
TGTTTATTAATGTAACAATATCAATGTAACAATATTTCAATTATTCCAGCTTTCCACAATCAACGTAACACATTTTTATTTTTCATAATGTTCCGCAGTCTAGTTATCAATCATAAAACACGGCGTATCCGTTGAAAGTTGCGTCCAAATTGAAGATCCGTATCGTAACATGTTTTCTATGCATAAAGTGGTGTCCTCGTACTGAAATTCATCTTCAGTTGTACGCGCTCATGGTCGTAATAAGATATCTCGTTAGGATATTGGAAAATAGTGCATTCGATTCGAGAATGAGCGTACAAATATCAAGGACGTTGACCGGAATGGAAGGCTGTCAACTGCAACAATAAATGTCAATGTTGAACGCGTAATTGTTCGAGGCAACCGGACGAATTATTGTAAACAAAATCGCATGGGAACGTGCACCGTATCATCACCGATCGTCTTTCACTCCAAGAAGAATGGTAATCGTACAGAATATTTTCAACGAAAAGGTAGAAAAACTAATTACACGATACAAACAGATACTTCATTATTTTTGACACTAGCGAACGAAACATTTCGACCGACCCTCGTAGATTTACTTTCGTTTCGCCAACAGTATCCTCTCTTCCTCGAATAGCGACGAGTGCAATATTACGAGCGTAGTTTTTACGGGGGTTAAAGGAGCATCGACTCGTGACGAGATTGCAGGAGGAGGAGTGGATGGGGTGGAGAGGGTAGAGAAGGAGGGCAGAGAGAAAGAACGACGAGGAGGGGTGAGGCAGGCACAGTTGAAGTAATATGCGGAGCAATAAGAGAATGATGGTGGTCGGCCGTGTCTGTATGTGTGGCGAAGTAAGGAATGCATAATGGGCCAGCGTGAACGTTGGTGTCGGCGCGAAAAAGGGGATACATTTGGCGTGCGCCGACAATACCGAACTCCCCGGCATTCCTGCGGTTCGACAATAAGCATTGTGCGAGCCGTCTCCGCGTTACGGGCCCGGCTACGTGGAGCTTGACTTTATTTCTCGGGTTCTCCTTTGCCGGTTGGCGAGGATATCATTGTTAGAAGGGACAGGGCGAAGGCTCCAACGAAAGCGTTACATCCGCTGATCTACCATTCAATAGAGAACTATTCCCTCCTCTTTTTGCTCCTAGTCGTGTTCGCCATGCGTGCGAGTTTGTGTAGAGAACGGCGGGGCAAGGCTAAGTCGCCAAGAATCTATTAGATTTGTCATAGCCCTGCGGCACGCTGAATGGTCTACGGTCGGATGATCCCTTTTACGTTCGTCTCACCTCTTTCTACTCCCACTACAACACCCTGTGTAGACCCTTCTCGTTCTCTTTCTTTCAAACCATCGTCTTTCTCTCTCTCTCTCTCTCTCTCTCTCTCGATCTCGATCTCCTTTTTTCCGTTGTCAGGCGTACCTGCGAAAACGCAAGTTGCACCGTCAGAATTCGATCGTAAAGCCCCGACGCCACAAAGCCCGTCACAATGATTCCTCGAAGTAATTGAGTTTCTTCTTGTTTCGGTGTGCGTGTGGTCCCGCGCAAATGATCAACGCTCCACCCCCTCGTCTCCTGCCGCGATCTATTCCATTTCTGCGCCACCGGGGGCGACAGTAGAATAACCGCGATAGGGAATTGAAATAAATCATTTCGTGGCCTTTGTGCCCGCTCGGGATGGCGCTGTCCTTCTCTTCGAGGATCTTCGGACGAGATCTTTGCTCGGGAGATCAGAATCTTGTGCAGTTGAAGGTCCTAGTCTGTGAAGGCTCAATATTTCGCCTGCGGATGGTGGGATTTGGATTTCGAATGAAGCCGTCGCGGAGAATCCTTGCGAATCGAAGATTGCTTTTGATCCTCCGGTGGTTGTATATGAGGGATCTTCTCTGAATCTCTTGAGAGTCGGGTATAAAGTAAATGTTTCTGTTTGTTGGCTACAATCCTGGATAATCGCTTCTTCCATATTAATTAACACGTTCCCAACCAGCACCGCACACGTTCGGCGATCACGATTTTGTATGTCACGCGTGACAATCACGATTTTATATATCGCCTAAAGAAAATCAAAATAATTTCGAAGAACTTGTAACTTTTTTATGTCAATATCATTTTTCGTATTTAACAGGAGGTTATGTTGGCGTAATTCTGGTATCAAAATCATACCGGTTTTAAATCCTTGCTTTAGTTTATTAATGCTCTTGTACGTACTAGTGGATAATTAATATTACTAGTTTATTGGTTTATGTGTAGTTTCCCAGTGTCAGTCATCATTCGTAATTGTTTAGAATTATAACAAATTCGTATTATAAAATTCGTATAAAAAAATATTGAATATTTATATTCGATAAATATATTTTATTATTATTAATAGAAGTTATTAAAATTTGTATTGATATCAATTATTAATAAGACATACGAGTCGCGGAATATCTCGTTCATGATCGTGAAGAAGTTAATGCATCCTGTACATTCGAAAAACCGAAATTATTATCAGTAAATACATATAGGCAAATATACCGATATGATACCGGTGTAAGTACCTGATTTCAATATCGTAACTACACCATTGCATTATTATTATATTGAAAACTTTACGTTTTATAGTAAGCTAAAGAACGTAAAATACAATAAAAGTGTTTCAATAAAAATGATATAATTCGTCACGTTTCATCTAAGGACTGAACAAATTGTTTAATAAGAAAAACTGTTTTCAGTTAGTACTATACGAAGATTAGTACTAATTCCATTGGCACTAGTTCTATTAGTACTATTGAGAAGACTCCAATTTTACGGAGAAATCTAATATCGATGCAGTGACGAGCGAATACTAATCCTGCATTAATTCTTGTTCACTTTCACCGAGGACGAGCAGCCAGTTTATCAGGATTTCATTGAACGGTAACCGGGTCGTATAAAATGCCATTTATATTCACCGTAGTTTATGCACCGTGTGGAAACGCTTTTGATCGAATGCATCGGCTAGATTAACGTCGTTACGAAAGATGACAATTTTCACGGTTCTACCGTATCTTACAACGCGATTTTCCAAATTACATCCATTTCCCGTAACGTCGTTAAAAATGGCACTTACTATTATACTAAATATTGCAAAAATCATTTTGAAATGATAGCCAACAATATTACAGAATCTTAGTCCATTTTCAAGTATGGGAGAAATAGTATAGATATTTATTATACAGGGCATTTCGTCTAAAACAGGACACCTAAATATCTCCTCTATCGTCGAATTTCTGTTACCGTTGGAATCTGAAATGTCGCTGAAAGTAAGTTCTGCATTAATTAGCAAATTTTAGAGTTCACGGTCATTTCAAGGTCGTGCTATTAAACATGGATGAACGCACAATAATGTTTGCTATAACATACAACAACAAAAACTGTGTGTGTATATGTAAAAAAACACGAGCGACCTTGAAAAAACTATTAACAAATTACAATTCATAAAAAACGATTCTTCCATCTGATTCGTCTTTTGAAACCATTTAGAAGAGAAGATATTTAGGTGTCCTGTTTTAGACGAAACACCCTGTGTATTTTCAAATTCTAACCGTAAAATTAAAACATTACAATCGGTTTTTTATACTTTCTCATTTATTTGTCGATGGGCGAAGCGAAAGTTTCTTCCCCGCGTTGTGGGGCAAGTTGTTACCAAAGCATAAAATTTGCTAACAATTAAAACTTTAATGAAATATTTCATTTGTTAATGAAATATAACACTATTATGTAAATAGTATTGATTTATTTAGGTTTCGGTTAAACAAAAATATGTCTATGCTTAACAGGACATCAAAACAATATGATAACTCAAACATTATCTTTGATATGAAATTACTTTAATATTACTATTGCATTCCATTCTTTAACCACCTAATTTTCTAGCTTCTTGTGGAAAATCTTTCTTGTTGTAATAATCTTTCCTTCATGTTCATTAAAGACTCTTTAATTCTCTTTAATTCTGAATCCTTGTCCGTCTTTTAGTTTTTCAAAAAATCTGGACAAAGTCATGCGACAGATATTGAAGTTTCTCGCGAATGATTTTATTTTGTTTTTAATAAAATACCAAGTATATGTATACTATTATAACTATATGTATAATACTTTTTTCTAAACTAAAACGCAACAAGAATTATATACATATGACAATTGCCACATGTGGAAATCTACAACAATGTTTTAGTTGAAATAACCAATAAAACCCATTACAACATATTCTTAAATGTCAGTTCATCGATAAGGATAAAAGAATCAGTGACATCGATATTAAATAATCGAAATAGATCAAGAAGTAAGTATCGAATAATATTTACTTATCTGGGACCGGGACGTAACTGAATCTTTGTTAAAAACATACGCTACACTACCGCGGATGTCACCAAATGGACAACAGAGTGTTTCTACTCACTTTTATAACAAAAACAACTGAAAATGAATCCCGCGTTCTTCTCCTTTTTTATAAATAATGATCGGAACAACTTACCCGGGGAATGTTTAGCCTCGGATTTCCCCATACGCTTACACATTTGATCTACTTCTTATCGTCAAAGTCTTGACATTACAAAATAATAAATGAGGTATAAAGAGATGCTCGTGTCAGGTGTCTTTATTAGTAATTTAAATGCAAGTATTTTACTTCTCGTAACTCTCTCTCTCTCTCTCTCTCTGTGTGTTATACAGCTTTTAATTACTGTTTGTCCGTCTCGTAAACATTGCCTGTATATTTTAAAATAGCAATTGCATATTCAAACTGTAACATACGAAATGCTTTACTGTTCCCACAAGACTATTCCAAATTTTCCGCGGCGGCATCGATCTTAACGAGTGTATCAAGTGATATAAATACACGACGCGAAATGGAACGGGTGTCAGACTAAGGATACGGTTATACTACTGAACAAATAGTACAGCCGAACTATCTGAACCTTGTTTACATTGCAGTTGCAAACTGAAATCGTTAACGACCAAAATTCTGTTCCACAGGAACTCCGAAGTCGGCTAGTGCAATTTCAACGAGAAATATTGGACGATAAACCGATCGTGCGTTGCAGGTAATATTTGGACTGCATTGCTTCCGCTGTGGTAATTGCATAAAATTCCTGTTGCAAATTTAGTTCTGCGAGGTCGTTACACGAAAGAAATGTTGTTTTAATAGAGCATTTTCTTGCGGAAAGTTTATATTCATAGAGTCCGGTACAGGTAATGTTTCAGAATGGCCACGTTATCAATGATGGAAATACATTTTCACTCATTCTAATTTGAGCACAGATCAAATTCCGCTGTGAATCATTTCCTTCAACTACATCGTGAAAGACAAATGTCATTCTGATATTATTGTATATTCCAATGGACTGCAACCGGTCGAGGGGCTCAGTCACATTTAGGTTTCGATGACTCCGAAAATAATTCTATTCGTGGAAAAAAATATCACGGAGACAATTATTCTCTCGATCGTAAATATTTATCTGAATTCGGGCCAACGGCAACACGCTTCTGCAACAGTGCCGCGAATCGCAGATCGGTCGACGGAGATACGGCAAATTGATCGTGCCGTTGCTGCAGAGAGTAATAAACAGTCTGTTTAGCAATATTCGCGTGTCGACGCGTATTACAAGACGCCTTTGGCCATAAATTTCTCCGCGGTGTCGCTTGACGACTGTTGTTAAGAAAAAAAAACTTAAATGAGCATGAATTAATGTACTCGTCGGCGCGGCGGAACACTTGCTGACGACGTGTCGGAAAGAAAACTAATCACTCAACCGTTTTCTTGAAACGTCTGTGCTTCTTCGGAATTTTTTCTTATCAATAATTGCGGTTTGGTTTTCAAACGAACGGTGGTCACTTTTATTACTTTACATGCAACAGGTATGCATACATGTTTAGAATTTTTCGTTGTTTTTATACGCTTTCCGACACGTGTTTGTAGTTTATGAGACACTGTATATATTTTACGATGAGCAGTAAGAGCCTAATTCATTCCTTATTCGGGACGAACAGTTATAGATAAATTAAAAGTGTGCGTGCGTGTTTATGCTTCGAAGAATTGATGTACGGCAACAAAAATTAATTGGATGTTCGATGTTCCTCCGTTAGAGGTTAGCAGTTGTAAGTTAAGATTCATTAATTTCCAAATGGGGAAAAGCCTTCTGCGTTATAGTTTTCGTTTATTATATATCACGCAAATTATTATCGTGTAAATGCATAAAGATGCGGAGGAGATAAAAAGAGAGATAAAAATTGTTAATTTGTAGAATGAAATTTTCTGTTGCAATGCCATTATAGATAATCTATAGTCACAAATTAAATTTATGAGAAGAATGGATAGGTGCAATTTGAAAGAATAGAAATGATGAAACTCGTCGAGGTTATTAAAGAAAGAGAAATCTTTATTTTGTATAACGATTCGCAGTAAACATTCGTTTATTCTATAAATGTCAGAATGACAGAGAAATTTTCCTGACTTATTAGAATATTTTTCAGATAAAAATATAAGAAAAATATTCTAAATTTTCAGTCGATCGTTTCAGGTCATCGTTTTGCTTCTCAATATTACTAAGAGTTTCGAGTATACTGGTACATTAGTTTCCCTATTATATTGTACACTTTTATTTGTTTCCATCCTTTCCTATAAATTTTTAAATTCATCTTAACCCTTAAGTGGACGTTCAAAATGTACTTTCAAGATATAGTTTATCTTTAAAATATAAAGATATCATTTAGCAATGTTAATATTAATTTTCGAAACTATTTTCTATGGTTCTTTATAGTTTTAACTATCAGTTAGTGACATCGCCACTCAGATGAACAAAATTCTTTACTTCGAATAATTGTACTTTGGCCAGCTTTTGGGCATTTTTGCACACTGTGCGTTGCTGCTCTAACCTGTCAAATTGGGTTCTCCCAGATATAAGCTGATGTCCGTCGACGTTTCGAGATTTACGGAGGTATCTGTTTCGTAAACAGTTGGACAGGGGAATAATACGATCGTCTCCGAGCCGAATGTGGCCGAATGTGAACGTCGGGACGGAAGTGGCTGCGTTAATTTAAACTAAAGGTCACCGTGACTTCGGCCAAGGATGTATCGATCTTGTTCTATACATCGCTAGAGTCATATTTTAAGCCCACAATTAAACCAGACCCGGCAATCAAGATTTCCACGCGCGGCTGGTCCCGAGCATGGCCACGGATTGGCGAAGCTTTCAACTGCAACTCCTCGGATCATTCAGATAATCAATTACAGAGCGAGCCGAAATCGCATCGCTCGTAATTAATAAGACGGCTCGTTCAAACCGTTTACGGCCGATACTATTACAATCCTCGGAATCTTAAACGTCCACTTCAGTTTACAAACATTTCACAAACCATTCGTTTACAGTTATCGTTGTATCGTTTTCCTCTCGATCACGAGGATCAAGTTTAATATAAAAACCGAAACATTCATTCATACTTCTTTCTCTGCTGTGCGGACAAGTCAATTGTCCATCAAACAAGTGGTAAAATATTTTTGAACGACGTCGTGGTTCCACTGCTTTTTGAAGTCGTGTGCCAACAAAATCTGCTCCAATAATTGCAACATACAGTCTCGGCAAAAGTGACATACACATGTAGCAGAATTTTAATACGCGAACCACGTTGGTTAGCAACACCCGAAGACATGATTGTTATTTATAACGAAATAACATTGAGAATTAATCTTCGGAAGACCGTTATTTTCCATGGAAATTTAAACATTTATTTACATAAAATTTATACGTATACATATATACAATATACACTACTGTGCAAAAGGAACAAGCACCCAGTATAATTATAAGATATACTGACGAACAATATCTTTATGTAGAAATTGTATTGTACAATGATTGATTCATTGCATTTACAGTATCAGATAATCCGCAATAACACATATTCTCAAAACTAGTCGATTAAACAGCGTAATCCTTTTTCAAAACTTACTGTGTTCTAATTTGATTTTTTACGCGTTTCTATTAAATATGGTCGGGTGCTTCTTTCTTTTGCACAACAGTGTGTATACAGGCTACATCCGCCGCTGTAGTGGCCAGTCTTGCGTTAGACGTCATAGCAAACATTGAAAATTTTCAAAAAGAAAAGAAAGTGAAAAAGTAAAGTGAAAAAAATACGCTTTTCAGAAACAGCGAAAAACTGTTTCTAATATAATATGATATTGTAGAGTCGTCGAAAGCTGTTGTTAGACAGAATATGATCTTAAAGTAAACAATAATAATGTAATTTTTGCTATTTTAGCCTTGAAAAAGTGAAAACTTTTATGGCGATTGCACACCTGCCTGTTTACCCGAAAAGTGTTTCACCTCGGAGCGTGACGGATCAGACTCATTCACTGCCCAACAATTGTGTACGCAGCGCGCCTAAAGAAGTTTTCATTTTAAAAACCATATTCCCTTTATTATAAGCCTTATACCAATATAAAAGGAGGAGCTCTTATCTGTTATATCCGTTCTCTCTTGTCCTTGTCACATCGTCGTTTGGGAAACGACGCAACCAAGATCGCTCGATGTATCGATATCTCTTGATATCGACCCATACTCGTAACAATATATCATTTATCGCATTTCACACGCGACATTTCCGAGTTTCTTTTAGTAAATCTTATAGATTGAGTCGAAAAGAGCAATTGCTTTACGTTTATGGACCTTCTTTTTCAAGTTCGGTGGCCGTTTTCAAGTTCACCCTGAGTTGCTTCACCGAAAAGATAGCATCGACATCTCAAAATTCCAACACGACCGTTGCGACGTGGTCTGAAACCTCCGCATAAGTACCCAAACCGGCGCGGCATTTTCACGGTCCGCCCGTAAATTTCGGGGCCACGTCTATACAAACCACATAAAACTGTATCACCCCTAAGAACTTGTTCGAGATTAAATAGTTTGTACATTCATTTTCATCTTCACTGTCTCCTGAAATCACTATTTGACCAACTTGATATCTGTGTCATTTTATACTGTAAGCGTGCGCATACACTGCAGCATTGTACAATTTGCACAATGATCTTTAAGGACTGCGTCTCCTAGACAGCACTCACCGCTAGACCACGTATACGTACGCGAGGATTGCAAGGGTCCGGGATTCCACTCCGGATTTATCAATAATGCAAAGACGGGGATTCATAGTAGTCGAAATGGCTATATGAAAGATCAATCTAGGGGGCTATTTGCCTCAAAAACCCTACTTTTACGTTTACGACGCGTAATTCTCATTATTCGGCAGCATGTCGCGGAGCCACGAGAAGCAATGCACAGGCGACGGTGCTGCTGCCTATCGTGGCTGTCGATAATGCGTGGCTCAATTAATGCATAAACTCAATTATTTGAAATTGCGACGTGCGGCGTGTAACTTTAGCTTCAGCTTTATGCTGCCGAATAATGAAAATTACGCCTCGCAAACGTAAAAGTAGAACTTTTGAGGGCGACTGCGGCCTAGATTGATCTTTAATCTAGCGCTTTTGACTACTGAAAAGCTTTGCATTCTCGAGAAATGAGAAGGCGCATCCCGCACCCTTGCAATCCTGGAGACGATACAACCCCCTTCGGACGAACCTCTAAACTTGAAACGAGGACAACATCAGGAACGTCCTCCACTTCTTTAAATCCATTGATTTATACATTGAGTTGGCAAGAAAGTAATTTCGGTATTTTAGGATGAAATAAAACCCAATTTTGGGAAAATTTTGAAGGTTTATGAGCGCGGGATTATGAAGCTACCAGAAAGATGGCAAAAGATCGTTGAACACAATGCAAAAATAATTCTATTCGTTAAAGTTCATTGCTCGAATAGAAAAATTGGCTTTCATTTCACCTTGAAGTACCGAAATTACTTTCTTGCTAACCCAATAACTCGTGGTTTCATGTAATAGTTATACACGTCAATGTGAATGTCAATTATATCAATTGGTCGCTGATAACTTTGCAATTAATGCGGCACGTTAAAATAAACTATAAGTAAATAAATAATAAGTTTAATTTGAATCGGCCGCCGCCGGATCCTTTCGGAAGTGCAGCCCCGGATTTACCTCGACGAAGCTGGTATGCAAAGTGCTTAATCGGTACCGGGTCGCGCACAAAAGAGCAACAACAACTCGGTCGGATGGGGTGGAGTGGCTTCGAGGCGGGTGATTAATTCCATCCGCCAATTAAGAAATCCCTCGAGAGATGGCACGCGTGCCGCGTTGAAAGGGCCGTGGACCGGGGACGGCGCGGCGGAGAAAGGCGGAGGGAACGGAATGGAAGCCACCCTCGGCGCATAATTTCGCCGGGAACAGGCCCTGTTCAACAGGGTCCCAGGTTCGTTGAATGGGCTGGAAACGAGGCCGGCGCGGCGCGTCGCGGCCGGCCACCCTATCTTTTTCACACCGTCGGATCCGGACGTGGCGAACAGAAGAAAGGTGGGAGAGAAGAACACGATCGGGACAAAGGAGCGAAATCATTCGGGGAACGGTTCACGTGGCACCATTAATCTCCAAGACAATGGACGGTTCTACGAAAAACTGAGGCGGGACCAGCTCGTCCGCCTCTGGTGAATAAAGTTACCACCACCGCCAGCTGGTTTCACCTGGCTACACGGATAATCCTGGTGTGGACCGCGGAAGCACGTTTGATCGCGCAAGGTACCCGACACTCCATCGTCCTCGCCGATTTAAACAAGCCTCGACACGGCCCGAGAAGAGAAAGAGATCGGCTCGGTGTTGTATACACGCGCGATTTTACAGCGCGTCACAGGGTGCAAAATAATGACCACTGAGTATACACCAGTCTAGCACCGGGAACGTCGTACCTCGAATCGGTTTACGACCTGAACGGCGCCTTACCTCCGAAGACACCTGCCGGAGCTTCACGCTGATACCGACCCCGGTAACCGATTCTTGAAAACGTAGCCGCTACGCCGAGCGTCGGTTCATTCAGGTAAACGTCGCTCACGGTGAATGCGCCACACCGCATCCGTGCTACCGAGGCCATTGCTCGGTGCACGATGGGTGTCCCATCCGAGACTGTGACTAGAATCGCATTATCCTTTGGGCTTTAGCCGGTGTTTCCCAAACTGGCCCCCGGAACACCATTGTCCCACGACAAATTGTCAAAGTTAAGACTAGAACTGCCGCACCTGTCAAATTTACAGGACCCTGACTGTTTTATGTTTGGGAATTAAATAATTCTTTCTGTTACTGGCAATTTCTACATCGTACGAAGTAATTTTACATGTTTTGCAAGGTTTATCTGTCTCAATATTCACCATTCGCAGTTTGACCTTGATTATCAGAATCTCTGTTGTCCCAACACGCTTTACATATTGCAAGTTCTAGTTTCAAACGTGTATTAGGGATACGCGTGTAGCTAAGGGGGTAGACTCGTTTTTCAAGATTGCAAGGGTCTGGAATGCGCCTTCTCATTTCTCGATATTGTAAAAATGGAGGTTTCCAGTAGTCAACAGCGGTAGATAACAGATCGATCTAGGCCGCGATCGCCCTCGATAGTCCTATTTTTATGTTTACGAGGCGTAATTTGAATTATTCGGAAGCATACGGTTGCGCATGTAGCTATTTTCATAAAGCTGCGACAGTTACATGCTGCCGAATAATGCAAATTACGTCCCGCAAACGTAAAAATAGGACTTTTGAAGGCGATTGCGGCCTAGATTTTGATTACTAAAAAACCCCATCTTTGCATTATCGAGAAACAAGCAGGCGCATCTTACTCCCTTACAATCCTAGAAATCAGTCTACCCCCTGTTTTAATCCGTGTACTTTTTAATATACGGATGCACGTGTAGGAAAATGTACGCTTTCGCGTGCACAACAACATATTAATATATTTATTATCTTATTTATGCGTTATGTTAGTGATATGTTAGTGTTCCGCGAAACGGTCGCTACCATTTTTCAGGGACTTCTAGTAATGTGAGAAACATATGCTTGAAAGAGATATAGAAACTGTAAAAGTATCATTTTTAGGACGAAAATTTAAGATCACGTTCATTTTTTTAAATGACCTTGTGAGACGAACTCAATCATGTACAATATCGGTACATTCGTTGAACAAATTGTTGAGGAAAACATTTTTAATGTAATAAGAGTCCTCACTCGTCCTTTTCCAGGCGTTCAAATTTTCGCAAATAATTTGTTGAATTCTTGTTGAATTTTTGTTTAATACCTGTAGAACTGATTTAGAAGCATACCGTGCTTATAACGTAGTATATCGTGTACAATTCAACATTCGTACAGTTTTAACTGTTTTAAAACGGGTGTCTGTCGTTAGTGATCCGGTTGTTTCCTACGCCAGGTCACTGATCGTTATCAAATCCCATGTATCTAGAACTGCGATTTGTCACGTTCCTTGTTTCTAAAGTCACAACTAGTCGGTTTCTATGGTCTCTAGGTCCCATTTATCTGTTCCAACAATTCCGTAAACTGGGTTTACGAGGTGCAGCGTTCCCGGTGTTGCGAGTTGCCACATTCTACAAATTCTAACTGTTGTTTATCGTCTCTTGCTCGTCTAGTGTCCTGGGAAAAGTGTCCTTTAGAGTAGGGAAGACCGGGGCTAAAAATTCCGATTTCGAAGAAACATATAATATTACGTGGAAATAGTATAGATATTCTCATCTTTAGCCAGTAATTTATTGTTAAATTTATTACGTTTCTTCATAATATTCGTCGTTGGGCGAAGCGGAACTTTTTGCCCCGTTGCGAGGCAAGTTCTTACATTGGGGCAAATTGTTACCGAAGAATATAATTTGCTAATAATTAAAAGTTCAATGAAATATTTCATTTTTTAATGAAATACAACACTATTACTACGTCTACGTCACTATTAATTGGACAGCACTGTCCAACACCTACATATGTATCTTGTGTTCCAATAAGCAGTAGACATATCTCGTAGATGTTTAGTTTCTCTTCTATGTCGGTTTTTGAGAAACTTCTTTTGCAAATGAGTCGAGTTTTCAATCTCGTAAGCACACGGTAAATCCGTTTATTTCTTAACTCTTTGAGGAACTTTTGTTTTCATTCATTTACGCATTTACCGTTGGTTCATAGCATTGCCAAGCGAATGAAAAACTTTAAATGAGTAACTTCTATGAGCACGACCGCGAGTAACTTCAACTTTTCGAGGTGGGTTAAAATACGAGAGCCATTCAATAACTAACGAGACAAATTGAGATAGCTCAAAAACTATTTATTCAATTAATACAATATTTTGGTTACTTTTCAACATAATCCCCCCTAACACTTATACATTTGTCCCATCGTTCCTCTAATTTTCTTATGCCCCTAGTGTAAAATTCTTTCGGTTGCTGTCCGAGACATTTTTGCACCTGAATCTTGACTTCTTCGTTGGAGCCGAATTTTTTGACACGTAGAGCCTCCTTAAGGACACCAAACATGTGAAAATCTGCAGGGGCAAGATCTGGACTATAAGGAGGGTGTGTGTGAAAGAATCTCCCAGCCCAGTTTTCGAATGCATCTCGTCAACGCGAAATTTAAGGGAGGAAGTTGAAACTTCGACCGGTCGCCCACTTCGCTGCGCATCATCGACACTTTCGCGGCCATTTTCATACTGTTCTACCCACTTGTAAATGTTTGAACGGTTTAAACACTTATTCCCGTACACTTTTAGCATGGATCTCGCTACCATTAAGACCTTTTGCGACTAAAAATCTAATCACAGCACGCTGTTCTTCCGCTGTGCAATTCTCAATCGGACTTGACATTTAGGTTTACAAAATCTTGTCAAACAGCTGATCAGAAGTCGTTACAAGAATGCCAACTTGAAATATAGAAAGTTTCGTATTGGTTCATGAAACCGTTTAGGAGCTATATCAGTTAGTCTCGTTATTTATTGAATGGCCCTCGTATATCCCACTTTGCATAAAAAGCTAAGCAAAAGATGGGACAGTGTTTAAACCACCTAATCCCAAAGAGTCGAAAGACGAGGATACGATGCACCTTTGATTGGTGTACTAATATCTATACAAATTGTCTACTAAATGTCAGTTTGTCCGACAGAGTCTTTCAAAAGGCTGCATGGTGTAAAAGTATGCTTATTTCTACCTCCAATAAATCGTTGCTAAAATCGGAAAGATCGCTAAGAAAGGGACCGTTGGGAATTGAGCACGCAGGACACAATGACGGCGCCAATCGTTCGCGTAACCTGACATAACTATGGAAATGACAGACGTGAGACCAGCCCCATAGCCTCCGTTACAACGAATGATAAAGTCAACATGACCCCTCGCATACGCGTCAGAACACGCCCACCAACGATGACTGGAGGAACGCGGTTTGGTCACGGAGCAGGATACTGTTCGGGGGCTCACATGCAAACAGGAACGTGATTTTATTAGTTAATTTAACCCTTTGGCTGCGAAATAGCTACAGCACGGCTACACATGCATACATATACGAAAGAACTATATGTAGATATGCTCAAGAAACTTTGATCAGTAACCAAATTAATCTTTTTATTAAACTAAAATGACTTCTAATGAAGTTTTAAGTATCTAGAAACGTTTTGATGTTTTCTTGTTCTTAACAATCCGATGCTTACGTTCCCTGTAGTAATAATTCAGTTATCTAGCTAGCTTGTGTCTAGCTACCGATTGTAATGCGAACATTATATAGTCAAATGCTTCACTTCAAGCTAGAGAGTACCGCAGTCAAAGAGTTAACACTAGAACTATAATAATACACGAAGGAGGGATAATGATGTACGGGGCAGAAATATTTGGGTGGAAGGAAAGGGAGGATTTGAACTTTTTTGGGAAGCTAGAGCAATTAGTTTACTGCAGGATGTGAAGAGTAATTTTTTCAAAAATTGCAATTGATCGAAATTGTAGAAAAAATAGTAGAAGTTGCATTTTCAACTTTTTTATGAGGGTCTATATTGGAAATTTAAAGAATACGTTTTGTCGATCTGTGTCAATTATATGCACTGTGAAAGTTTCATCGAAATCGGTTGGATTCGGGAAAAAACGACTGGCATCGGAAGATGTAAGAATCCTTAGATTTATTGCAGTTAGAGGTCGAAAATCGTGAAAATCTGCAATTTTTACCGTCTTTAAACGTTTGCAGCTCATTGCAACGTAGACCGATTTTGACGAAATTTTCAGAATACGTTCAATTGACACGGATCGACAAAACGTATTTTTTAAATTTTCAATATAGGCCCACTTAAAAAGGTGAAAATGCGATTTTTAGTATTTCTTCAACAATTCCGATCAATTGCAATTTTTGAAACAATTTCTTTTCACATCCCGTAGTAAACTAATTGCTCTGGCTTCCCAAAAAAAGTTCAAATCGTATAGTACAATACTAAAATAGTTATCGTCTTTTTTAGAGCGTCTTAAACTTTTGTCCGCTGCTGTATATATTTTCACCCGAGGCTAATCAAATGAACAGCACTGTATATACGAGGTAAGGGTACCAAGGTACCTAGAGGAGAAAGGAGAATGAGACAGTCAGAGCCTGATGGCTAGAGTAAGATGTGGAAATATGGAAGAAGGGAATAAATATTGGAGAAAAGACGAAGAGAGAATGTGCATAATATGCGAGAGACACCTGGAAAAGCTGAAGCATCTGGCAGAGGACTGTGAAGGTGTAGAGAGAATAAATATAAGTATAGTAAAGATAGTACAAGATAACAGAGAGTGAGAGAAATAGTAGACTGGCTCAGGAGTATCGAGAGAGGGAGGAAATATTAGATGTGAGACATTAGGATAGATTAACCCTTAGCACTCGAGCGACGCCTCTGAGGCGTCACTAAAAATTGCTGTACTATTATTTAAAATATTGTTTACATTATTAGATATGTCGTATATCAATTTCATATCTACGAAATTTAAAAAATCATAGAGAATGGAAATATTCTAGGTCAGAAGAATGGTTTGATTTTCTAGTTAAAATTGCTCCGAGTGCAAAGGGTTAACATCGATCATAGACAATAAGGCATAAGCTATGGCATGGGATATGGATGGATGGTTTAAGTGAGATGGTTTAACTTTAACCTTAAGTTTCTTGTGACCCCGTTTGGCTAAACACATAAATAATGATGTTCTGGAAAAGTGGTTTCATCGGTTCAATTTTGCACCTCGCTGTAATGTTTTTCGATTCCGTTGGAAAGACGGCTTCGGCACCACCTCCCCGACAAATTGTTTCAACGAATTTATCGCGAATCGGGAGCCCGGAGAATCCGTGAAACGTGGCTTATACGGTGCGGCGCGGCGCCGCCCTCGATCCGGTTTAATTAACGGCTCGCGTGGCCACGAATAGATCGACGACGAGCAATAATAATCGTTATCTCGTTCGCCCGGAACGGCTGATCGTGGTGGCCCGATCGAGTACACACCCGTAAACGGTCTATGTACTCCGTGTTCCGGTCGTTTGTTGTTCTATCGCGCGTTCGCGATAAGCTTCGTGACAGCGCGTGAAACGAAATCGACACGGTTAATGGTCGGTTTTGCTTTACAAGGGAGACACGTTTAACCGAACCCGAGCGTTCCGACCGCTTGTGTTCCGTTGTCTGACCACAACTCGCGATAAAACGAAATGCAGTAGTCCCCGAGTTAGTGTTACATTTCCCGACCCGGTATATTGCGAGGCAGAGGACATCTCTTTTCCTCTGCACCAGCGTGACCTTTTTAATGACTCGCGAGTATCGTTAATTCGTTGTTTCATTGTGCAAAGCGAGAAGTGCAAAGATTAGGGGCTGCATACACCTTTGGTGAAACAACAAATAAATCGATTTCTCAAGAATGGTGTTTTCTGTTAGCACGATCCTTGTGGAATACTTTTCCAAAGTTTTATTTAAAAATTCGGGAAGTGGATGGATTTGATATTTCAGTCATAAGCATTTTACATTTAACCCTTTGCACTCGGAGCTATTTTAACTGGAAAATTAAACATTTCTTGCGATCTAGAATATTTCCATCCTGTATGATTTTGTAAATTTGGTAGATATGAAATTGATGTAATACTTCGTACAATACTTAAATGTTGAGTAATTGATTAGATACCGACAGGTCTAATAATGTAAACAATATTATTACAGCAATTATTAATGTCGCCTCAGAGGCGTCATTCGAGTGCTAAGGGTTAAAATAGCTGAAACTTATCTTGGCTTACTCGAAACTAAAGTGTGTACTTCTTATTTACTTGTGTTAGCAGTAGGTTTTACAAGAGACGAGTATGGTGAAAGACATAAGACTATAACGCATCATATGAATGGATTTTAACCGCTATTAGTTAGATCTCCGCCCAGAGATTTTAGATTGATTGTAACACTGTAACAACGCGTGACAGCGAGTCGGGCCTGAGTGTATTTAAAATTTTAATTTCGTGGATCTGCGTTTTTACTCTGAAAAATGACAAGCCTCTTAAGCAATACCTAATCTTATATTCATGAAAAAGGTATTTATTTCTGTAATACAATATATTTTTTCGGTAGGTCTGTGAGACCCCACCTTACCACTTTCGATACATTTTCCCACCTTACCAATGCCTGGTTAAAGAACAGAATATATATAATAGTTCCTCAAGATCATATACACTACCGTCCATAAGTATTTGACCATCTCCAGTTTATCAAAAATATACAAAATATATTTAAAATAAGGCATCCCAATGTAGCACTGCCATGATTAAGTATTTGCTCATACTTATTTAACGGTTCGTTTTAGAGGACTTTTCTAAACGCAGTTCTCTCTATATTACACCTTGATCCTCAAGAAAATAAAACCCAAAATAGGTTAAGAATTTAAAAAAAATATATGTTCCGCAAGTTAAAAACAAAGCACTTTTTCGTGAATGTTTATTGATAAAAGATAAGTTCTCTCTATATTACACCTGGATCCTTGAGAAAATGAAACCCACAATTTTTTAAGAATTTAAAAAAAAATATATGTTCCGCAAGTTAAAAGCAAAGCACTTTTTTCGTTAATGTTTATCGATAAAAGATAATGAAACCACCCTATTCCGCGCACGATCGGGTGCCAATAATGTCAAAACGCGATTCCATTTTCCGCCCACGTTCGAGCGAGTGCCGCGTCTAAAACGTCGAGCGCAACAAGTAGATACAGGAGCACGAGACAGGGGAAAAAATTTACCGAGCCGATAGCGTTGTTTTATTTACGACGTCCAGACAAATTCATTACGATAAGCGAGCATGGACTAAGTAAGAGGAAGAAAAAAAAGCAGTCGGCGAGCCACGGCCGGCAACGAGGTCAATTAATTACGGCGCCGAGTTGGAAGAATTCAAATGAACACAGACCTGACGTGCCGCAGATGCTTGTTTTTTTCTTTGTTGCTCCTTCTCTTCCGCGTGGAACGCCAGTTTCTGTTGTCATCGCGTTTAAATAACGACCAGCAAACCGAAGTAACACGAGTCGCCCGCAGCCTGTACCCCGACTTCCTCGCTGCTCGACAAATTTTCACGCGTGTTAGAAGATTACGCACGGCGTCTCGGGTGACTCCCTTTTCTCCGTGGAAGCCCTCGGATATCCGATATGTTCTGTCGGCCTGTTGTCGGTAACGATCGAAATCAAGGCGCGACGATTGTGCCATTATCCACCTGCCAGCCGTTAATTAACGTTTTATGCATTCCTTTGATTTTTTAACCCCACCCACAACGCTCGCAGCCGTGGCAAACGCGAACGACAGGAAATGTGGAATACCGGACTTCAAAAGCTTGCGACAAATAGAGAATTTTACGAATGAAACGAAGAGAAATCGATGTTAATCCCTTGCCGTATCATTTTCTTTACAGTTACAGTGATCAAGACGTCTTTATCCCGAAAATGTAGAAGAGAAAAGGAAATCTTTTTTCGTATGGCTACATTTATTTGAACGTTTAAAAAGCTTGCGACAAACAGAGAATTTTACGAATGAAATGAAGAGAAATCCACGTTAATACCTTGCCGTATCATTTTCGTTACAGTTACAATGATCAAGACGTCTTTATCCCGAAAATGTAGAAGAGAAAAGGAAATCTTTTTTCGTATGGCTACATTTATTTGAACGCTTAAAAGGCTTGCGAAAAACAGAGAATTTTACGAATGAAATGAAGAGAAATCGATGTTAATCCCTTGCCGTATCATTTTCTTTACAGTTACAGTGATCAAAACGTCTTTATCCCGAAAATGTCGTAGAAGAGAAAAGAAAATCTTCTTTTGTATGGCTTCGTTTATTTGAACGCTTAAATATTGATTACAAACGAATCAAACTTTATTTCATCTAAAAAGAAAGGCGTCGCATTCGTATTTGGTAGACTTTGTTTGAAATCTTCAGGGGCGAAACGTATATCGTCTGCGTGAAAATTCTTTCCAGAAACCGTATATAATGTGTTTTATGTGCCACTAAATGTACAGTGAATGTGTAAATAATTGTTTAAAAAGACTGTATACTTGCTACTATAAGAGATACACGCGTACAGTCTTTTTAAACGATTTTGCGATCGCGTTACACGAGAATGTTCTGGACTTCAAAGTTTGTTACACTATTGGAAATGGGTGGTTGGATAAACTGACGACTGCTTATTCTCTTATTAACTCTAGTTTATTAGACAGAGCTCGGAAGGAGTGAGGAGAAAACCAAAAGAGGCAATTCGGAAAAGTCCGTTGCCCACTCGAGATAAAGGACCAGGCCTGCGTTCTGTCTCTAACCCTGACAGTTAGATATACAAAACATTCACAGACCCATGGGTCCGCCGACATCGTGTTTATTGCCTTAGTGATTGTCTCGTGTAACCAAATCCATTTTCGCTTTCTGAATAGACGCATTGTTACCAACAATCCAGCATACGCAAGATCATACTTTTCGGTGCGATACACGTTCAAGCTTTACTGCTTAGTTTCCACAATTTGAACTATGACTAGACTGGGGATTTGTATGCAGGATACAAATTGTCCAAGTCAATTGTAACATCCTGAACCCATCGCACTCCAAGCTATTTTAACTCGATAATTAAATATTTTTCTCGATTTAGAATATTCCCATTCCCTATGATTTTTGAAATTTTGTGTATATCAAATATATTCGTATAAATACTTCATACAATACCTAAATGTTTAGTAATTGATTAGATACCGATATATTTAATAATTTAAACAATATTTCGAATAATGCGACATCAATTTTTCGTGGCGCCTCGGAATCGCCATTTGAGTGATAAGTAATTAAGGATATCCTTAAATTTCTTCTGTCTTTTCAATTTTGATTCGACCTGTTCGATTTCTTTGTAAACGTATCAAATCCGCTGTGAGAAATATCGAAATGAAGATTAGAAATGAAGAAAAATTAATTTATATCAGTAAAATATAATTTCATGTAATTATACGTTTCGATGTGCTGAGAATCTTTATTGCGAAAAATGGTATAATGTAAATCATTTCTATTGGAAAGAATTTGAAAAATTGGTAAGAGTACCAGGAGAATGCTATATGTGTCCACAAACAGTTAAAAATAATGATGCGTTAAGGGGTTAACGTACGACTCAATTACCTGTCACAATGCGCAATTCGGCTGTTTCGCCACGATACGGTTTCGTTGAAAATTAACTTCGCCAATTACAGCCGATTTACGGTCCGACAAAAATAACCGAGGCTGAGACGGTCACGATCTAGGCACGCATGCAATTTTGGCGCACCTGGTAGGCGATACTGTACGTACAGGGTTATTACGACAGAAATATACGTCCGATGGAAATATTGAAATCTAACTCGAACCGATCTCTGAAAAGCCCATTGAAGTTTCGTTGTAGCTGATGTTTTCTTCTAACTAACTAAGTTTAACATCTTATGTACGTATCTATGATAAACACAATTGTCTATTCACGATTAGAATCTCATTCTTTTTAGAATTTTTAGAATTTTTTTAGAATTTCATCAAAATTTTGTAGTCACTATAATAAATTAGTTCAAACAGTATGTACTGTTTTAATTGTCGACTTTTCTGCACATGGTTTTATTACACGAATAATGAACACGTTTTATTTAAAACTACAATCTTTTTTGAATATGTTTTATTTACTTTTACAAAACATTTAACACGTTTCAGTTATTTTTACACGATTTTAACACCAAACCTACCGAGCCTTAAAAGTAATTGGTACATATTCCCTTATAAAAATGACGAGATTGATTTTATTTAAACTTTGTGCGGCTGCTATTGTACTACGAGCACTGCCAAAGATATCTATACAATCGTTTCTTATGAAATCAGTTTTATTATTTTTCTAATTGTAAAATAAAAAACCTGTAACCGGTCATTTCTATCGGTGTTGGTAGGTTCAGTGTTATCAGATTTTCCACCGTGCAAAGTAAAGACCTCTCGCGTAAATTGCTTTGATTTCATGAGGTTTTTAATGGCGGTGATATCTTCCAGTGCCAATGGTTTATAAAATGTCTCGTGTCGATCGTAGTCGATGATCATTTCCCGAAGCAAGCCAGAAAGTTTTATTGCGCCGCAATAATCCATAATGTATAATTGTAGCGTACGAAACTTTCCTTGCTGTGAACGTTACTTTAGATTGCCGGTCGTATGACGCAGCGACAGTAGTAAAACTTCAAGAGTACATATCCGTGGGAACTAGTTCAAGATGTGCTTCGATATCTTCGAGAGTCTCTTTTTTATGGTATGTTGAAACACGTTTCTTTAAGAACAACTCTGCACAGTCAGCAGAGGTTTGTTAGGGAGCATCGTTGAAGAATTTTCGCAATGCAGCCGGACGCTAGCAACTTAAAATAACCTGTTACATACTAGCAACGCTTCTAATGTAAAAACAGCAAAACGTTCGTCTGGATAAAAAAAACGTCGATGGCGCCTGATATGCGTCAAGAGTATCAGCGTGGTACGTGTTTAAAGAACGGCGACGTTCGTATTACACGTTCGCAGTCAATGTAGTAAATGATGCTGGGAAACACAAGATCGAATAATTAGTTCAGATAACAATCAGTAACGTCGTACGATCATATGAGACGTGAGAACTTCGTTAATTCAAAGACAAAGTTTTTAGGATTACGTAGAGATAACTTTAAGTTCCAGTTACACTTATTATTAGATTGCGAATTCATATGAAAAATAAAAATTGTTTGCATTAATTACAAGACACGGAAGCTGCATAAACATTTATTTCTTTTCTTAATAATGTTATTGGGTTGAAAACAATATGACGGTACTTAAACATTTAACTAATGTTTCTACTGTTTTGCAATTTGATCGTTTTTGTCGTACACGCATAAAATGCACAGTCTGTTTGTTGTACACGTACTAATTTATTACACGGATATAGAAATTGAACGAAATAAAGAAGCAGAAAATAATTCTGATCGCACGATGAAAAATGGCGCCAACATATGTGATCATTGAGCTTTAATAATCAATCTAAAATTAAATACACACGTGTGCGCCAGTGTCCTCGAAGAGGGAGAGCAAAAGGTGTGCAGTTGCAGTGAGAATGCGTAGAAATAAAGAAAATTTTTGAATGAATTAGAGTTCGCAGAAGCACTTAAGAAGCACGCGACGTTGAGAATAAGAAGAATATAATATTTTCCTATTGCGTCAGTAGCATGAAATTCACTGCGCATTAGCACTTAGAATCGCGGACGAGATTCGTTTCAGCTATACGTACATGCATCCACAATGCAACGGCCATTAGGGAATGTACATATGTATAGACGCGCAATAAATATAAACTTCTCTCTTCTTCCAAAAAATTATGAACAACAAAGAAATTCGAATCGCTGTAACCGTAAAACAAACCGTAGTTCCTGGGATTAAAGTAAAATTTTTGTTAAGTCGGTCTTACTTGTTTCGCGTTACATCTTCATAAGTGTTTATAATCGAAAAGTCACCCAGTTGAAAGGTTAACGGAGGAACGGTTTCTTTTTCCAATCCAATAGTTATCACCGGACTGCGTATTTTATGCATTTATGGCAAAAATGAGTGGATGCAATTTAAAACGGTAGAAAGGTTACAATGATTCAAGAGTGCAAATCTATTTTTCTCAGCTTCGTAAAATTATTAAAGTAAGAATAAACTGTTTATGTGGCTCCGGAACCGAAAAGATAATACCCGTAAAATTGCAGATATTTCATAGCTAGACAGCGGATTTGACACATTTGTGACAAAAGTGAGTAGGCGTAATTTCAAACATTAAAAACGTTAGACGAGTTTAAAATACCTTTATATTATTTTCAATTTATTGAACGTATTAAGAGGGAAAATTTTGTTCCAATTCAGCTGTAAAACTTTTATTTTGCATAAAGATCCGGAGTCTGTTCGCAACTATTATCTATTGCACGATAGAAGATAGTTGAAGTCAACAGCTGCCGACCCTACTCGTATTACTTCAAACTTGCAACACGGGATTAGAGGGGACAGTTACTCTTTCGCGTAATCGAATGGTTTAAGAGTTCCATTCGATCTCTGATTATTTCCTACATATTCGGAGCAGAGAGAGAGTGCGTTATCCATGGACACGACATCGACGAGTCTCGCGACTCGTTACAGGCGAGCTGTGCAGATCGTTGTCCGTCATCGGAGCGAGATAGCAGAACAGAGCCCGCATCAGAGTTTTGCAAATCTGGTCACATCAAATCTGTGTCACGCGCTGCGTAAACATACTACAATAATAATACACTATAAATACGCAGAGCAGCGAGAGGCAGTAACGCGAGGGGCGAGGAAGAGAGAAGGCATGCAGGCGCCGGCGCCGCCAGACGGGCACATTACACGCGCCAAGGAAGTATTAACCGTCCCACGTATTCAACATGTACAAGTTCCCTCCGCCTTCTTTTTCTTCACCCTTTCCCAGGCCTCGTTTCGTCTCGCTCCGTCCCACGCGATTTTCAATTCTACCGCCTCGTTCGGTTCTCTCGTTTCTGCCCACCTTACCCTTCGGTCTGTCGTTTCTTCGTCCTCCCCTTCGCGTCGCGGCGACGCGACGGGCCGTTTGCCTTTTACTCTCTTCTTTCGATTTCTAGCCATCTTCGTCCTCGTCCGTTTCACGAGGCTCACCCTTCGCCCTTCTTTGTTCCCCCCATCCGATCCGTTTCAGGCGATTTTAAACCCGCAATAAGAATTCTTGAAATGGCGCGACCATGCTCGAACCAAGTTTTGCATGGCAAACATCGAAGCCGACGGGTCAAATAAGTTCTAACGTTAAGTTCTAGGCGTTACGCGACGTTAAAAATAGTTAACGATCGATCTTTTTCATCATATTTATGACTCCATTTATCTATTTCACACTGGCATTGACGTAGTCGTTGAAATCGCCGGATTTAGATTTGCTACTAAACTCTAGATAAGTGAGCTATCATTCACGGAAACGGCGATGCTATTTTAAAATACGAATGCGATTGTACTCTTCTTATGCAACGATTAAGATATTTTATCCTATAAAGAAATAGAGGATGCAAGAAGTGCGAAAATGATATTTGACATTGAATTCATTTAAATGATTGAAATTTCCGATCGATGATTTTAACAGCTTATATCTCAATAACTATTTGTTTGCGGCATATGGTTCCTTTCAAACTTTTTCTTTTCTCGACGAGTAGGTGTTGGTATGAAACAAACTTTAACAACAATTTTCTTTGGTATAAACAATTTTGCGGCAAGTTTCTTCGCAAATGTCCTTTAGCAAATTAGTATTAAAATTGAAATATCTTCTGATCTAATGGATTTTCGACATAAGGTTAATCATTTTTACGGGGAATAATGAACTACAGCGATGGGTGTATTAAAAACTACATGATTGCAATAAGAGGAGCGAAAGAGGACCTTCATGACCTCTACTCCTCCATCTATAAAAAGAAACCATTAACATATGTAGAACTATGTCCACCATTGAAGTCTCTAATTTAATGTATACGTATTAGTTGAACGAAATGTCTAATGAATAGACCGCGGATCTTTATGCATTTATAGGAAAATGGAGTAGATAAAATTTAATATTGTTGAAAAATTTTTTAAATCGAATATGCCCATATACGATCTCGCCTCTATTAAAATCATCGAGGGAAGAAACAACGTTCAATTCGGTTTCTATTTCTTGCAATCGATGCAGACAATTTTTATTTTGCATAAAGATCCGCAGTCTACTAACGAGTATTATTAATACAACAAAATACGAGTATTTTGCCTTTCTCCTATAAATTATTATGTATTTCATACGTAATCCAGAAGTTTTGTACCCGGAGAACCTGTCGATGGTTCAGGAGATAAGGCTGCTTAAAGTTGAGCAATTTGCAGTGTTTTTGATTACATAGATTAGATTAGATTGCATAACAAATACATAATAATTTATAGAGAAAATGCAAAGATTTCGAGTCCGGTAAAGTAAAGAGCAGCCAAAATAAAAATTCTCAGAAAGAAATTCAACAAAGAAATGTTTGCCTGGGGGAGATATTCGGGTGAACGACCCATTGTGTTTCGGACCTAAAAAATTCGCTCTCGAGATTATTGAGCACTGTATGGTAACAGTCATGTGACCGCGGTCTTCCTCTCGCCGTTCGTCCGTTGTAAGTCGAACTGACCGGATCGCGGGACCCACAATATTGCAACTGGCTCGGTTAAACGACCAACCGGCTCGATCTCATCTTGCCGTTCCTCCGCCCTTCTTATTTTGTCTCATCTTTTCTCCCTGACCAGTCCAGGGGCGATGCTCGTTAGACGTGAAATAGATCTTAATTTCTCTTTGGCGCGAAACCTCTCCGTGTTCGCCGCGCCGGTCTCGCGATGTCCACTTGTTAATTGTCTCTCTCTCTCTCTCTTTCTCTTTCTCTCTGTGTCTCTCTCTCTCTTTCAAACAACTATACTCTATCTCATCGTCGTCGTCTTTCTCGTCCAAGGGGAGACGGGTTTTAGAAAGCAGACGCGATATTTATGACAACCACCGTTCCACACTTTTCGCTCTATTTGCACCCCAACCCACGGAAACTGTATTCCGTTACGCGTAAATCATCCGCGGAAGAGAGATAAAACTGTCCTTGGTCAACATTTTGCTTTTGCCGAACTACACACGGCTGTACCCTTCTTTTTCTGGCGCTTGGATATTATTTTACGTTTACTTTTATTCGTAGTTTCCGTACTCGACGAGTCCTTCCTTTTATGTGAAGGTGGTCTGGTCAGTTTTGAGGGATCCCTATACAGGGTGAGACACCAGATATTAACACATCGATTTACGTCGTTATACGCAGCGAGAAATGTTTTGATGGAGATTATATGGTTCCAAGAGATGCGCAACTACAAATCTAGGTCAGATATGTACATTGTTCGCAAAATAAACCATCCATCCCTTGCAATTGTCAGTAGACAGTGGATTTTATGCATTTATGGCAAAAATGAGTAGGTGTAATTTAAAATGATAAAAATATTGAAAGAATTTGAATATACTGTTATATTATTTTAAACCTATTAAACATATCAGGAAAGCAAATTAATGTCTATTTCACTGCAGTTCGTTGCAATTCGTGTAGACGATTTTCATTTTGCATTAAGATCCGCTATCTAATTATATCAGAAGTGGGACAGCCATCGTGTTCGACAACGTGTATACATATATGGCGACGTGTCGCGGGGGGAAAATTTTACAGACTTTATATGAATTCTTCTAAACATAGCGTTTTGTGTTACGGTTTCTGCTCGTACGATGATATTTCGTGTAAGGACTGTTTCGCAAATATGGTTACGTTGATCAAGTCCAACCCTCAGCACTCGAATGGTGACTCTGAGGCGCCATTAAAAATTGCTGTACCATTCAAAATATTGTTTACGTTATTAAATATGTCGGTATCCAATCAATTACTACACATTTTGGTATTGTACGAGGTATTATACCAATTTCATATCCATAAAATTTAATAAATCATAGGCGTTGAGCCAGCACATGTTTATATTATTAACTGTTAAAAGTTTTCTTTCCACTTAGCAAGTATGTTGCTTCTTATTTCTTTTGGTGTGCAATTTGTTTCGCGTAATTTACAGTGTTTTATTTTTACAGACGCAAATACGTATCAATATTTTCTTGATAATGGTCTAAAAAGAGACCGAAACGTTGAAATAATGTTATAGTTTTTGTTTGCAAATTTGCATAGTGAGTAACAATTGATCGACTCGTGCGCTGAAATCATCATTTTGAATTGTATTTACAACTTTTTCGATCGATATCGAGTAAACATTTATAAATCATAGGAAATGGAACTATTCAAAGGGTTAAAGAAATGCTCAAAGAAAGCCGTGACTACTACAGGGACGAAAAATTAATTAGTACACGGTGTATTCCGGTCGAAATACCGCCTGTTTCGTGGCGAACGGAATCGCCCGTGATGCAAGCTACTACGGGTGACTCCCACAAGAAACCGGACGTGTCAAACTCCAATCAGCTACGCGAAATCAGTGTCGCCAGATCGAGGAATTCGAGGGGAATACAGTTTACCCCCTCTCTGATAATAATCAGATTAATACGTGACCAGGAATGGGATAGCGGAAGGGGAAAAGGAGGAGAGAAAAAATCGATCAGTTTTGGTCGATTCTGACGACACTGCGCGAGATCGAGATACGCGTATTAAGAGGAGAAAGGGATTTAGCGATCAACGATTGCGCGAAGGGAGCCAGATTGAGACGAACGCTCGTGACAAACACGTTGATCGACATCGGTCGGTTATCCGCGTGCCCCCAATCAGTGAACATTTTCCGCAAAATAAACCATCCATTCCGGAGCTGCATGTTAAGAACAAGGACGGTATTTTTAGTGTTTTTGTTAATGCGTTGATTGATTCGAGAAGTCCCATATATTTTATTAAAGAACGTTATATATATTCCTAAGCATTGCGTGGTTACCAATTTAAATAGTTAGAAGCGACGCACAGTGTGCAAAAATGCCTAAAACTGGTCAAAGTACAATTTTTCGAAGTAAAGAATTTGGTAAGGAACTATAAAAATTAGCTTTTCAGTTTTCCTCCATTCAAATACTGTGATCTGTTTTCGTAACAAAATTTACTATAATTTTTATGACCTTTTACTTTCCCTTTACAATGATACTTTAAAACTTGATGTACGATTTGTTTTTGGTCGCAATTCCGGATTCTGAATTAGAGGTGTTCTGTCATCTTTACATCAATATATGGTACATCGTGAAACCTTTACGCGACCGAGCTTGCTCCTCATTTCAGTTTTCTAAACCAGCTAGAAAAAATTGTACAAAAATATTTTTCATTCTACTAAATTCGACTTACCTTCTTTAACAATTCTCCTGTAAAATAAACGTTAACTTTGAAGTCTAATAGAAGTCGACACTTGGTTGGTGAAACTCGAGTGCATTTTAACCCGGCGGTTTAAAGATATCACCCAACTATTCAGCTCTGTTGAATTTCAATCGGAAGTTGTGAAATTGGGTGGAATAACAAGACCAATGTATCTAAATAAAATATCATTAAAAATATGTTTAACCCTTTGCACTCGGAGCTATTTGAACTCGAAGATTAAACATTTCTTCCTCGCTAGAATATTTCCGTTCCCTATTATTTTTTAAATTTTATGGATACGAAATTGGTATAATGCCTCACGCAATACCTAAATGTTTAGTAATTGATTAGATAATGGTACAGCAATTTTTAATGGCGCCTCAGAGTCGCCATTGGAGTGCTAAGGGTTAAAAGAATCAATGGACAGCTGTCTAGATGCAATAAAAGATTTCCATCTGTACAAGTAACGGAACCACCCGCCTTCCGAGTCTTAAAAGATTACCGTATCCAAATTGTTTTTCGTCGTTCTTGGATCATTTTAGACATGGTCGCGAGAATTCAGAGTAAGTATCCCGACATCCAAGATTGTTCAGTGATGTCATAATCAGCAGCAGCATGCCACAGTTAATTTTAATATCGATTTCTATTCTGGGCTGCGCGAATGGTCTTTCAACGTTATCGCGTCCCGCACGCTCCGACCACAGAATCTTAAGTCTGTTCTCCAACTCTCGTTTCGCGTTTTTCCAGCCGCGTGTCAAGCGTCTCTATTTATCAAGGGAGCCGGCGCAGCGTAGCGAGCCGATAAACGGCAGAAATCGAGCGCGACTGGAGCAAATTAGAACGGAGCCGTTCGAGGGGACATTAATAATACCCTAACCGCGTTTCAAACTTGTACATTAGTGCTAATTAGGTAGAGGGAGGCTGGACGACCGAAATGTCGACTGCGCCGACAATAATGCGAAACTAATTCAAAGAAATTATTTACAATTATAATGTGACTGAACACTGATTGTTATACTACGGATTTTGTACATTTACGACAAGAACGATTTGGAGGACTTTAAAGCAATAGATACAGTGAACCACGAAAGTATTTGAACGCACTCTATAACGGTATAACTTTTTTATGATCGGACCGAACGACATGACTTTCTTTGAGCAATTAGAAGAATTGATTTACCAAATGACGTGCAAAGAAGATTATGAAAAAATTGCAATTGCTAAGAATTACGTGAGAAAGTAAACGATGCACCATTTATAACTTTTTCATTAGAGCTTGTAATGAAAATTTAAAATATGCGTTTCGTAGATGTATGTTAGTTATACGCATGCTGAAAATTTCATCGAAATCGGTCGATGCAGAAAAAAGCGACACGCATCGAAAGATGTAAGAATATGTGGATTATAAGCAAAAACTGACCGAAAGTCGTGAGAAACTGATTTCCACCACATTTAACCACTTGTAGCTCTTGGATATGTTACTCGATTTCGATGAAATTTACAGCATGCGTATAGCTAACATATAACTACAAAACATATATTTTACATTTTCATTAAGAGCTCAAATAAAAAAGTATTAAAAAATGCTTTCTGATTTTTGCATACAACCTTGTAAATTGTAATTTTTGGAAAATCTATTTTGCAGATCATTTAGTAAACGAATGCTTCTAATTGCTTACAAAACATCGGGTGGTGTGGTACAATTATAAAAAAAGTTATACTGTTTTAAAGTGCGTTTTAATACTTTCGTTACGAAAATCTATGATTTCCACCACATTTAACCGCTTGCAGCTCTTGGATATGTTACTCGATTTCGATGAAATTTACAGCATGCGTATAGCTAACATAGATCTACAAAACATATATTTTACATTTTCATTAAGAGCTCAAATAAAAAAGTATTAAAAAATGCTTTCTGATTTTTGCATGCAACCTTGTACATTGTAATTTTTGGAAAATCTATTTTGCAGATCATTTAGTAAACGAATGCTTCTAATTGCTTACAAAACATCGGGTCGTTTGGTACAATTATAAAAAAGTTATACTGTTTTAAAGTGCGTTCGAATACTTTCGTCGTTCACTGTACGTTAAACGAATTTGAGAGTACCAATATATCGGCTACTGTTCTTGCAATTATTGTAGATAACTTTTATTTTGCATAAAGATCCGCAGTATACGGATCATTTTATCTTATCAATTAAAGATTTGCAAACAGTAAAATGTCCTTTCTACCTTTCAATTAATGGCAAAAATCGTCGAAATGATACACTTTTATTTCATATTTCGAACTGTATAAAGAAAAAATAGAATTGGCGGTAGGTTTAACGTTAAATTATATTAATAACTTAAACCAGTTATGAGAATAACAGTGACAGAGAGATTTTCCTTTTTCGTTGATGTAGGTGTTCATTTTATTAAGATTAATGCGAAAATTTCATTGGCCATTAATAAAGGCACTTTGAAGTTATTATATACAATAAAATGCGCAGTCTGTTGTTGATCGAGAGCATTGTATTCGAGCGCTAACGACTATGAGGGACCTCCAAGGAGCTCTTGATACTGTCTCGAGATCTGTAGTAGTATTACTCACGCTAACCCTGTCCTGAAACATTATCGTCGTCCAAAAAGACCCCACTGACCCTCACGGACGTCAGCATGTTATGATCTCCTGCTTTCACCGGCGTTCCACTCCAACAATTAATTAATCATGCCTTCGTACACGCGTTTCTATGCCGTCGGAAGTATGTAATTGGCTGAAAATTCTTTGTCCTGGGCGCATTGGTATAAGTACATGGCGAGGTGTCTAAATGAGTATAACACATAAACGAGTTTGACATGGAGTTGAAACTGATATGCAGGGAACGACAGATTTCACACTTTCACGAGAACTGTTTGAAAAGAAAATGTACAGAATAGAATCTGATTAGTCGTTCGAACGTGAGCGGCGTCGAGCCGGAAGAAAGTCATTTTAAGGGGAAAAATAAATTGAAAATATAGATAAAAAATTTATCATAATGAACAGACTGCAGATTTGTATGCAAAATAAAAATTGTTTGCATCATTTTCAAGAAGTAATACTCAAACCAAAATTTTATTATACAGGGTGGATCACGAGCCGGGATCAGTAGACAGAACAGTATCAAAAGAACTTTCACGTGATTATAGAAAATTTTTTGTAAAAAAAAATTAAAAGCAATTATTTGCAATCATTTGTGCAATTTTTCTTTAATTTTTTTAATGTTATGATACGCTTCCGAATTGGTCTTGAAATCCTCAAACAAACGGGCGTAAAAAAATTATAGGTGAGTTTGCAAAAAATTGAAGGTGAAAAATCATAAAAAAAAGAGTTGACGAAAAATTTGCTATAATCACGTGGAAGCTCTCTTGAAACCATGCTATACCTGATAAAAACATTTTCAATCGGACTTCTAATAACAGAGTAATCTCTACCGATCACAATTCGTGATTCACCCTGTATAAATTATCCTTAATAATTTGAACAAGCTGTAACAAGAATGTAATTTATCAATAGATAATTCCTTTAAACTGCACCTATTCATTTTTGTCATAACGAATAAATTTTAGGGGTTAAATACGTGAGCCTGATGTCGATAATATGACAAGACTTGTCCTCAAAGATTGTTCGCAAGATAGCGTCAGGGGTGCAAAACTTTTGAAGGGTGGTTCTATCCCTTAAGTATAAATCTCCGCCAATAAAAATAATTAGTGTAACGTATTTCTGGCCATTCTAAAAACCTGGTATCTCCTGGTAAAATCTTGGTATTTCTAAATGTAGAGAAGTTTGATTAGAGTCTTTCAACCCTCTAACTCGATTCTTTTATTTCTCGATGGATGCCTTTGTCTGGATTTGTTTGATTAAAGTTTCTAAATCCTGGCTTCATCCCACTGGAGTCCAGCAGCGCGCGGAATAGATTGAATTCGAGTTCCTCAGTCAATATGCGAGTGTTTGTGTTTCTTGAAGGTCTGCGAGTACCTCGTTTCCTGCGATGATGAATTTTCCTGACACGTTACGCTCGCTGTAAATTATAGGTAATCGTGCATGCAGACCCTATTTCATATCCGTGTGCTGCCTACTTTTGTTATAGTTCCGCGACATGAAAAGACCAAACAAGTTGCTCCATTCTCTCAGCGCAGCGAGTCGAAAAAAGTGCGGTTTCAAGAATAGAATCAAGCCCACGCGTCTAACAGCTTCGCCGGCATGGATCAGTGCATAAATATGAAATACACGTATGTAAATAATCTGTCCTTAATATATGTGCATAATCGGTCCAAGTACACACCCTGTGCATTGATCCGGGCCTACGTGTCCGGAGCAGAAACATTCTCCCTTCTGCATCCGCAAATATACGTCCGCGTGGATCTATTAGTCCACGCCTGTGGCATACATGCATTCGAATATTCGCCGATGCTCCAATGAGATTATCCCGTCTGTACAGTAACCCTAGAACGTGTTTCTTGACCTTCCAGAACCAATTTTTACGAACATTGACAACACGGTGCAACAAATTTCAACTTTCTTTTTGTGTTTCGATTCTCACTATGCAGCTCTCGTAGAGTTTTTCGCGCTGATTCCGAATCTGCCCTTAATTTTTCTCCTGCGCGCACAGTTTTTTGAGAAATATGACTTTGAGAAAAACGTATTTTTCAACTTTAAACGAATATTGTGATGTTGTTATAAAAGATATTGAATTGTTCTTTGCAGCAAAAGATTCTGTAGACTTTTCCGAATCCAGTGATATCCAATATTAATACATTATATTAAAACATGTTTAACACCAGGTTTACGGAGCTCTAGAAATAACTATTTCACATTATTTGATAAACATAACAAGCATGCGTCTATCCAAATTTTTTGCCATTTTTCCAATAGTATATATTCAAAGAAATAAATTTGATAAATAATTCCTCGGGGAAGCATTTTTACAATCTTCATAATTGCAAATTAAGAATATTAGAATCCGTCATTTTGACGGGTCCCGTAAACCAATTGTTAAACAATCATTAAAGACGGAGAGACACCACTTTTGCACAAATTTTTGAGGATATTTTTCAATTTATATAAAAAAATAAGGGTCCAACGGGAAATCGAACTATACCACGGGATATAGAGGAGACTTTTATCTTGAGAAATCACTTTTTCAAGTTTGCAACGTCGACGTTTTTTTCGAACGAGAAACAAAATTTGTTTAAAGTTGAAAAATATGTCATTTTATCAAATTCAAATTTCTCAAAAACTGTGCGTCTGGGAGAAAAATTAAGGGTAGATTCGGAATCAGCGCGAAAACTGTATAAGAATCGAATAGTGAAAATCGAAACCTTTTTTGGTTGTTGGACAGTGTAATTAGATCTTTATGCGACGTTTTAATCGCTTCATCTTGTTGTAATAAACATATTGATATAAACTTCTAATGTCAATTTTATTTCTCAGGCGTTACGTCTTTGTAAACGTTCAGAATTATAAAATCAAGTAATTAATAGATTAATGGATGAATGGGCACAGAAAAGCCTATAGATAGACTGCGGATTGTATGCATTTATGGCGAAAATGAGCAGGTGAAACTGAAAATAGTAGAAATATTAAAAGAGTGTCTGTGTCTTATTTCACATAAAGATATCCGTAGTTTGCGAAAACTAATAAAGAAGTATAGTTTGAAAAAGAGAATTAGAAATTTTCCAATTCCATTTCTATTGGCATTGGCGCGTAGTTTTCGAAAATAATTAGTATCATCGTTTGTTATTTTGAAACGTTCGAGCGTACAGCGTGAAACGGCGCGGATTTTTCGGAGCCGTCTCGGTGGCGCAACCTTTTAAAGTCCTGCACAATGAAGTTCTCCTATTGGCTTATAAATAGAACATTTATTGCAGGCCGTTTCCGATAAAAAATATCCAATAACGAAACGGTCGTAAGTTACAAGCGTCCGCGAAACAGTGTCTAAAACCGACATTATTGCGTTCGACTGTACATAGCGCCGAAGCATTATTCGTCCCACACGGCGCGGTCGTTACATCGCGACGCCGTCGAACCCTCTCGGTGCTTTATGGTGAATGCGTTTTAGCCGGTGTGCACGTGTTTATGTAAATTCCATGGGTATGCATCGAGTGACTTACACCTCGGAACGTTATCCGACGGTGTGAACATTAAGAACGTCGCCGGCACTTGTGCACGCCCGATGAAAACTCTCCGGATACTATGCGGCCGCGCTCGATCCTCGGAGGAAGTGCCCGCACGATCCTCGGATCCGGCGTAGATCGAGCACAAGCGAGATCGATGGCTCCGGTAACTTTCGTCGCAACCGTCCAACGGAATTTTGGAAGATCGCCGAGCTCGTTAGAAAATATTATATGATCGATATCGATCCCCGATACGTCAACGAAATATTTGTACAATACATTCTCAAGAAACAAACGTAGAAAGCACTCGGCTGGTAAAATTTTCAACCGGTCTACTCAGGCAAATATTCTACAAAATTTCGTACAATACCGTTGATCGTATATAGCAATCAACAAACGCACTTTGTATTGAATACATCCTGTATAATTATACACTTTTGTTGTTTTTCTAAGTTCTCCAGTTACCTAGCTACAGTGTTAAATAAATCGTATTGTACATGGATGTACAATTTACACGTGGAGCACGTAGATACTTGAATAATAGAAAATTCATATATCGGTTCGGATAATCAACATTCTACTGCATCGTTGATTATACCAATTAGCATGATTCAAATTGTATCGTGTTTGTTCTGATTTTCATCAGGAAAGTGTCACAAATATATTGGTAAAAGTTTCATAACGAAATAATTACAAACAGAAAAAGTATTATCGTTGAATCAGCGTGAAGATCTTCTGCATAACTTTTATTACAATAATAACGTGTTTAATTTGCTAGGAAATAGAAACAGTATGAAGTAATTTATATCGCAATGAGATACTTGGAAATCGATAATTAGAAACTATTTTCAATCTTGTGTATCTCGAAAGACCGGATTTATCAGAGTCATCAGACTGTTCGTATGAAGAAGATGAAATGCTCCAAATTCCGTCAAAGAATTTAACAGTACAAGCACGAAAGCAACGCAACACAACATTCCATACCAACCATCATGATCGTAAAATTCGCTTATTTTTTCCATACATCGTTCGCGAAGGATCTTAAAAGTCTCGACTTCCGTTGCACGCGTCGGATGGCGCACTTTCGACACGGATCCACATCGAATATAAAAATCTGTCCGTCGCGCCGCGCCGTCCGGTGCGATCGTTGTTATTGGCGAAGCCTTATATTTAGCCCGCGTCGAACAAGTTTCGAACGTCGCCGTTCGCGTGAATGGTTTAACGATCCTAATGCATCTCGTGCGCGACCATAACGCCGCGTATCTTTCCCGTTCGTGTTTCGTATTTCTTTTCCTTTTCCCGTGTTCGTGGGGCGCAGGAGACGGTCGGACCGGCACCCATTTTGTCCTCGCTGAATCGCAGCGGCCAAAAATTCCCGGTCGACGCGCACGAATGCCGAGCCTCCTGTGCATGGCACGATAAACTGTTTGAGTTTACACGGCCGTCTGTGTTTTCCCTTCGACGTGGCGCGGTTATCAATTTCCCTCGGACATTGGGAAAATATTATTCTAAGTCCGAGGCCGGATTGTTGATGCACCGCCGCGCCACGAAGAAATTCCGAGGGGGTTGATCCTGGAATGCCGCGAGCGAGAGTTTTGGGGACGGGTTGCAGAGTTCGCATCTTAACCCCTTGCGCTATAATATCGAAGATTTCGAAGATTTCGAACAGAATTTACTAACAATAAGTGCCAGTGACGAGTATATGTACCTATAAACAAGGAAATGTGAAGTCGTTGATTTACTTTAGCGTAATAAACATTTTAATTTCAATCGATTTTTCAGAGATACTACGTTAAACTACATTTATTAAGATTATATCATATAATGTTTATTCGTTCGGGGGAAAATTCATTCATAGGGAGGTTTGACACATTTTTATATTTCTACATAAAAAACCAAAGTGAACCGCATGCCGTATACAGTATAGATTAATGCGGCTCTTATTCAGAAGCGTATCAACTGTTAATAATCTGAAACCGAGAAAATTTAATTCAAACGTTTCGGTTTTCAAAAAAGTTCAGCTTTGTTTGTATTGGGTATATTTTATTCCTCTCTTTCTTATACAATGTTTTATTTGCGACTTGTTATTATTCAGAAAATTCGATTTCGATATCGTCCACATCAAAATTAAGGTGTATAACGTTAAAACCAGCTATATCTTCAATAATTCTATGGTTGATGTTCAAATTATCGTAAAAATGTAAACGATCTGTTAGAATAGAGTGCCGCATTTCTTGTAAATTTTTAAGCATTGCCATTTTCCCATAATATTGGTAGATCCATAAAAGTATCCATAATATTAGAATATCTGCCACAAGTAACTTTCTTTAAAATTGTTAGAAGAGTATTAGTGAATTCATTTTGCGTAATCATAATGAGACATGGTTCTTCCGTTTACACCCTTGTTGATCTTATCTTAAGTCAACTAATTTTCTCGTCATCGTCTAAAATTTCTCTATTAACAATTAAGAACAGAAAGTAAACGTGTGGTTTGAAAGTTTTCCGCAACATACTGTAAGACTCAAAAAGGGACTATGATTTGGTAGCTTTAATAATTTTATGGCGTAAAAGTTGTTCTATATAGATGGGAAATTGTTCACACGATAACAACAATATGGAACCAGTATCGTTCAACTAATTTTTTGTAATTTTGGGAGTTGATAGGATTCTTTTTAACAGGACATAATTGTTCTATGTACCAGTTAGAGAGAATTACTAGTAGGAGCAATATCAATAAACCATACTGATTAAGAATCATCTTCGTTTCTTTGTCCACCACAAGACTGAAACGATTTTTAAACGAGTAATGAAAACTATATAAAAAAATTGCGCTGTATGACGAAAGAGCAGATAAATCACATATAAAAAAAAATTGTAACGTAAGACGTACCATCAATTCGAACAAAAACCTCATAAAAATGGATCGTTTAGTCTGCGTTTACACGAGACAGTTACCTTAGCAATTAAATTGACGTTCGCGTGAATACGCGTTCTAAAGCGGTCAGTTGAACTTACGTTCGGTAGTGTATTAGGTGTCTCTCGATTGGTAACTTTATCGTGTTCCTCGGCACCACCGCCAGCCGGATCGGCCGATCGTTGAACGTTCCTCAGGCAGAACGACAGAACCCGTTCGTTCCCTGGGAATTCAATTTATTTCATTTTTGAACCGCACGCGTCCGGAGCCGACAGGCAATATCACTAAATTCATGCGTCGGACGTGATTTATGGCGGCTGTAAAATAAATGACGCGCGTTTGCCCGCGGCTAGTCCGATCGGTAAATCACGGGGAGAGCCGGGGGAAAGGGCGAGGTATTCGAGAGGGGCAGGTATCACTTGCGAAAATGCTATCGAACTCGTAAACCCACTTCCGCTTTCCGCCGTCTACCAGCAGTAAGCTATACATATATTCAACGGACCGTAGTGGAAGGATAAATATAGACCGTCCGTTATTCCAAACAGTCATCGATACCTCGGGCCGGTCAAGATTCCATAAAAAAAGAAAAATGTTTGATGCCCGTTTCGATCCGATCTGATCTGATCTGCGGCTGGTGCGGTGCGGTGCGGCGCGGCGCGACGAGACGAGAAAAAGCTGAAAATGTCAAGCAGCGATTCAAATGCCGACGCACGCGAAAACATATATTTCTAGCTGTCGAACAGGCGACGACTTCCATTTAAACGGATTTGCATGAGTGGCAATCAGCCGTCAATTAATTGCTGAATTATACGACATTCCTGTACGCGTCTGGATTTACCTACATCGCGTGCGATTAATTCACCTTATATTCCATATGTAGCACACACAGACCACCGTCACCCGCCACCCACCCACCCACACATATATACGCATACGCGCGTGAACACACTCGTCCCGTTATCACTGTGCCGCATGTGCATTTCTCTCGAACATTTCGCGGCGCATACACGGTCCGACAGATGGGAATGTTGGCGCCAACCTCTCGCACCATTATGCGTATGAGCATAGACTCGCGGTTGCCCGTATGTACGTGGCACAATCTACGACGATGAAGCAAGTCGAATCTCGTTTACCATTCGAACGCTTATAATCCTGATCGGGATACGGCGATGTTGAAAGCGTAGCCGTAAATCGGTATTGTACGCGACCGGGATGAAAGGACACCCTCTCACGAATAGATAGAGTTACAATTATCTCCTCCATGGACGATTTGTTTGAATATACAAATAGTAAAAGGGACAATTTAACCGGATCCCGATTATAAACAAATATTAAATGTTGATGTTCTCGACGCTACGGTTTCGATCAATTTCTACTGATAAATCAAAAAACAATTTTGCAGATTATCAAATAATCATCGACGTTTCGATTCTAGTTTGAATCATTTTCAAGATTTAATTATTTGCCTTGCGTCTGTAAAAATATAAATTTATTGTACAATTTTCAAAATGCAATATTCAACTGCTTTAATGCGATAACAAAAACTTGTAAAACTTGTTAAACAAATATGCTTTTAACCGCTTCACTGCGGAATTTAGTTTTAATAATCCCCCACAGAGTGTGGAATTAAAATCAAGCAACGTCAAGTATACACGTCGAACGCAGGGCAAATGGTCCTATTATAAATTTTACGAAAAACGAGGAAGGATTGCATTTATATTTGATAAAAAATTAACAATTCATTCTTGAAAAGGTTACTGTTATCGTACCGCAATAGAGATTCGGATTGACTTGTATACACGCCGAACGCAGTTAACTGGTTAAATATGATTATATTATGAAGGAAAAAATTAAAAAAAATGAAAAATTTATTTTGGAATATAATGTATATTTTAATTATGTCTCTCGGGTCTCGATTATCCATCGGGCCTTAATTTGTTCGGGCTGTTTGTCTCCCGATCAAGCCGGTTAATCGAGATCCTACTGTATTGTAAAATTGATCAAACATTTTGTAATTGATCAAACATTTTGTAATTGATCAAACATTTTGTAATTGATCAAACATTTTGTAAGTGATCAAACATTTTGTTCCAACGACTAACACCTATGAATTGCAAGGGTTTGACGCTGACGATATTGTGTGTGTGCATGTCGATCAAGTCTAGTTGTAAAGGTTTTCCGCTGGCGTGTATTTACCGATCAAGGCACATTGCAGTGTCGCCATATCGAGGAAATCGAGGGGAATACAGTTTACCCCCTCTCTGATAATAATCAGATTAATACGTGACCAGTCTACGGACTTAGTGGGGGATGTTGGAGTATGCTCATGATGGGATAGTGGAAGGGGAAAAGGAGGAGAGGAAAAATCGACCAGTTTTGGTCGATTCTGCCGATTCACGCATTGGCGTGATACCGCAAAGTAGCACCTTTTGAGGTATCTGCTTATAAAAGCGGGGGTCTCAATGACCAAAAAGCCAGTTGTCGCGCGACTTCGAACGAATCGACGTAGACCATCCTTGACTCTTCAGCGTAGCCAAGTTTACAAAGCTCCGTGTAACCCAGCTTACAGAATTAAATTTACTTTGATAAGTATCTCAGATTTTGTGCAGACTTTTTAAGAGTTCAATGGGAAACGGAACAGAGACTATCAGTTCCGTCTCACGTTAAGAATATCAAGGATTCTTTCTTTTTCTTGTTAAAGATTTGAAATGTTCTCCGTTTCAAGGGGGCGGAGAGTATCGACCAACTTTTGGATTATACTATATACTATACTATACTTCTCTTCGATATCCTGCATACGATTCTGCATTCTAATTGCCATTCAGTTACAGCTTGTACGAGAGTAAAGTGTACTTGTAACCTAAATGTAACGAAAGTTTTTTCCAATTATCTCGCAAACAGGACCGAGCAACGGGTAGATGTATAGGGAAAAGTTGTCCAGAATGTTGATCTTGACAACACATATTCCAAGGACAAGGTCGTTATATCTACAGAAGAAAAAAATGAAAACCTCTTCATGAATTTAAAATATCCCCTCACAAGAAAGGATGTTAATGTTTGTTTTTTTTCTTGACATCAGGAAATTTTATTTATAGATAACATTGTAGCATATGGTCGGGACTTTAAGGGGACAGACTCGTTTTTCCAGGATTGCAAGGGTGCGGGATGCGCGTTCTCATTTCTCGATAAGACAAAGATGGGGTTGTTCAGTAATCGAAAACGCTAGATGAAAGGTCGATGTAGTCCGCGATCGCCCTAAAAAGTCCTATTCTTTCATACAGCTGCGCGTGTAGCTATTTTCATAATGCTGCGACATCTATGCGCATCCGAATAATTCAAATTACGCCTCGTAAACGTGAAAATAGAGCTTATCGATCTTTTATCTAGCGCTTTTCACTGCTGAAACCCCCCATCTTTGCATTATCGAGAAATGAGAACGCGCAACTCGCACCCTTGCAATCCTGGAAAAACGAGTCTACTCCCTTAAGAATTACCTTGATTAGGTCAAGGGAGGCAACAATCGAAAATGTCTACTATTTTGATACATCGCCTTGTCCTACTGACTTGTCCAGTAACAGTCGCCGATCGGAAGACCTGTTAGTGCGCATTACTGTGCGAACAATTACCATTTCGCGAAGGATGTTGCGGCTACCTCGGCGTCCAGAAGCAACGGAACACTTTGAGTCTGCTATTTGTTATTCGGCGATCAACGGCTTTACGTGGAGGTTGTGAAAAGACGGCTCGCGCGATTCCGAAAGGCCGCGATGACGAGTACCGAACGGTTCGTTATTGCCGGCGAGGAGATGCCTGGCGCCGTCTGCGAGGCATATCTATCACAAACAGCTTCGTCTGACATTCAATACGTGATCGTTACTCTCTCTCGCAGGTTGTTAATAATTCTAAAAATACAGGGGGGCACCGGGTTTGCGCCGTTTCACAAGCCATACGTATCCGCATCGCGAACGGCATACGAACGCGCGGCAACTGTACAAACGTGATAGATAGGAAGTACGTTGAATAGATACGAATCACGGAGTGTGGCCCACATTTGATTGATAGCGCCATCTTTTTTACAATTGTATCTTCTCAAGATAGAAAAAGAGCGCAAAGTTGCCTGCCGCATCGATATTACAGTTCCCAAAATGGAATACACTTTCTATTCAGCGGAACGTCAAAATAAATGTGGATCCCGCTGTAATATCGTTTTAAAATCGAACAATTCTTATTCAAGATCACATGAAGATAATTCCAATACTAAATATATTTGGTATCGAACACGAACTAACTTACTTTTATAAGGTCAATTAATTTAACTTATATCCTAATAGATATAAGAGATAACACATTTGTTGGATAACATGTTTGAAGCTCGTACAAATTATTACACGAAGGATTACGTTTGTATTTAAATTAATTTTTGTTAAGACTGGGCAAGGTTTCTATTTTTAAATGAAGAATTACGTCACCGGGAAAGGATAGAGATTGCTATAGTCATCCTAACAGTTTGTTGCAAATATCTCAAGAAACAACACCGAGCGGCGGTTATATTCGAGAAAAGTGGTTCAGAATAATGATCTTGGCAACATGTTTCAAATCCATCCAAATTAGAAAAGAAGAGAGTTTCCTTTTCTACATGTACACCGAAAATTTCTAAATTTACCCATTTAATTGTATCATTGAAAGTTTGTCTTGTACCATAAAAAATAATATTAACTATAATAAATTCCAAAAAAGGAAGAGTCATTGAACATCGTTTATTGTTATCTACATAATCAAATGTATAATGAAATACAAGTACACAAAATACAAAGATTACAACTGAAAAAGGGTTCTAAACATATATGTATAGCTAAATCATAAGCTACCATTCTAATTTGATTAAAATAGGAAATTAATAAAAGCGCAAACGATAAAAAATAATTAGGATTTACATCCTGAATCTGCTGATATAGATCGCTTTCAACCCTTCTTTCTTTTGTTTCATCTAGTCACTTATAATTTTAAACTTAGAACATTACACCAAGTTTAATTAAAAAAGTATTAACCGCAATTAAGGATTATACTTATTGTTAAATTATAATTAAGCTTACCTGCTTTGAGCTTCGATAAACAAATTTCCAAATAAAGTATAACGTGTAAGATAGGAGTAAAATATCTCTGTCATTTTATAAAAAGTTTTGCAAAACTGTTTTTTCCTTTTAAAATGTATAAAAAGTCTCGCAGAAAATTCTTGCACAAATCTTGATTCTAGAAAAGTTCACCCTGAATATAATACAATCTTTTGAATCATTCGAAAGTCTCCATAGATCAAAAACATTTATCGGTAGAAATAAGTACCTAATTTTTAATTCCATCCAAACTGTTCATCAAAACCTGATTATTTTATTATATGTAGGTCATGCACTTTAACTTTAATGCAACAAGTCTTTAGAAGATAATGCAGATTGATTTTAGATTTGAATTCACGACGAATCAAATGTTTGCGTTCGGTAACATATTCGTATGGATACATATACAGTGAGTGTAAAAAGTATTCGTACGTCCTTTAAAACAGAATAACTTTTTTATAATTATACCAAACGACCTGATTTTTTATAATCAATTAGAAGCATTAGTTTACGAAATGATATGCAAAAGCATCTTCCAAAAATTATAATTTACAAGGTTACATGCAAAATTAGAAAAAGCATTTTTTTAAACTTTTTTATTTGGGCCCTTGAAAATGTAAAACCTTTTTGTATTGAAAATTTCATCGAAATCGGTTGACGCAGGAAAAAATGACACGCATCGAAAGATGTACGATTCTGTGGATTTTAAGCAGAAACTGATCGAAAGTCGTGTAAAACTACGATTTTCACCATTTTTAACCGCACGTAGCTCGTGTGTATGTTAATCGATTTCAATGAAATTTTCAATATGCGTACAACTAACATTGATCTACAAAACATATATTTGAAATTTTCATTAAGGGCCCAAATAAAGAAGTTTCAAAAACTGCCTTTTCTATTTTTGCATGTAACCTTGTAAATTATAATTTTTGAAAAATCTATTTTGCATACCATTTCGTAAACCAATGCTTCTAATTGATTATAAACAATCAGGTCGTTTGGTCCAATTATAAAAAAGTTATTCTATTTTAAGGGACGTACGAATACTTTTTACACTCACTATATATATGTATAATTCCATTAATTACGTTCCTTGCAGACATAGCGAAATTATATGCGATTATACATACGCCTTTATCTTCATCAACCATCGGCGATTCCGGAACACTTGCACAACCGAAAATTTCAAAAAAATTTCACGAGTCATGTTCGTTTTTGGTAGTAATCAAATTGTATATGTATGGATTATATAATATATTAATACGGATTGTGGATACGATTAATCAATCAGGCGAATTACAGATTAATTTATCGCGGATTTTTACGGCGACTTATTTATCTGGCATTCGGCGTGATAGATTTTTATTATATTTGCCTAATTTATTTATGTAGCAAGCGTTCTTAATGAAACCGGATTCACTGGCGCACGTATAATGTACAGTCGAAGCGGAATGACAATGCACTGTATTGAGTACTTACTCATACAGCGAAGGTTACACGCGGGAAAATGTCACGACACTGAGGTCATGCACATAGGAGCGATGCCATGAATGCAATTTATAAGCGTTTAACCCATTTATCGTTGTCGCGGCGATAATGCAACGTATACAATACGAAAATTCCAATATCGGTCCCGAATCGGCCACAATCTAACAGCGTAAAATAACATCGTACATATAATAACTAACAAAAGAACCGGAAGGCAATCAATGTATATATACACTCAAATGGCTGCTAGAGCAGGGACAACAAAAAACATTCAGCACTACCAAGTTTTTATACACAGAATGTATACCACCTAACTTGATATCTATAAACTATATGTTCTCTAATAAGGAGAAGATTCTAATGCAGAAAGAAAACAAAGTATTCGAACACCGGTACCGATTGCTTTTAGTTGACAATACGATTTTAACTAATTTTAATCAAATTGAGCATTATTTCCATTGGACTATACCATAAATTATAAAATTTTATTCTCATAGATCAATCTGACGCAAACAATTTTTATTTTAAAGCTATACTCGAGACAGTATTATTTAGTCAGATAAGAAATGTGTACTGTTTGCATAAAAACCACGGTGACTTTCAATTTTCCTCTGAAGCTTTCAATAGATATAAAAATATTGATAAAATATGTTACATCGTAAAACGCCATGGAAGAGTGAACTTTGGATCATCCTGTATATACGTGTAATGAAACGATGGAACACAGAGAGTATGTAGCGTGTATTTACATACAGTTCGCGTTGCGACAGTCCGCGGATTTCAAGACGTAACTATTTCAATGAGCAACCGTCTAATTCAGAATGAAGGAGTCTCCAACTCGACGGGTCGATAACCCGCGTATATCGGTAATAAAATGTTATCGTACACCTTAAATATTACGTTCTTTATTTTTGTTCTGACAGAGTCGGGGAAATAATATCCTCGTCGAAGTCCACAATTATCGCTAATCGTTAAACATACACACGTTACTTAAAAATGGAAAGAAAATTCTGTCACACAATTTTTTTTTTTACCACTAATCGTACGATCTTACACAAAAGTTTCATTTCTCTTCTGTTCTGGTTCTTTTGGAAGATTAAAAAACCTATAATTCATAATTTATCCGTTTATCTATCCTATAATTAGTCAATAAAAAAAGAAGAAAGGGAGAACTTAAGTGGCTAAATGAAACATGCGGTATGGGCGGTGCGCGCAGTCTTTATAGTTAATTAAGAAACAAAAGAAGAAAGGAGAAATGTAATCGTGCTTGTAAAACTGAAGTATCATAGTCTGAACGAGGGGAGATGCGTGCAGGCTGAGCTCGAAGCCACGAGGATAAGAGGTGTGTTCGTCTCTCTCACTCTCTCTCTTTTCGCATGATTTTTCAATAATATATGTATTATGGATGTATGCGTATATACATTTTTTATACGTATACATGTATATGTTTTTATTTTGTTTAACGTGTACACATATACATATATACATATTGTCTATGATATTTATGATTCTCGCATTAGTGCAGTAATACCTTTATCCTGGTCATTCCCTGCACAATATGCATGCACCCCGAAGGGAGATCTCTATATTCTATGTATATGTAATCAGCCAGAACAAAAACAAAACTATTTTCAACGGCAAATAACACATAGACTACATAAAGCACAATTACAGTATATTTCACAAATTGTTTAAACATTCATATATAATTATACGAATCTTCGCATTATGACGGAAAGGCGATTTGATCAAATTTAGGGAAGATTACTTTGTAAAAACAATTGTATTTTTAAGGACAGGAAAACATTAGGAGATTGAAAGGGCTTGCAAAAATGGCTTCATTTGGCGGATCGCCGTGCCAGTATGGATTGCTGGCTTAGAAATTGCGAGGCCTATCCTCTCATTGCTGCGAGAGGTTCTTTCCTAGTTCTTTCGTATTTTTTTTTCATGTTTCACACGTTTTTTAGCGTCTCTCTTTTCTTTTTACCTTTTTTAAATTCTTTTTTAGTCTTTTTAAATGATTCGTCTGCATTTCCCGCCACGATCGATGCATAATTTCGGAATGTTGACAATATTCTAATTCTTGTTTTACCTTATCAAGGTGCAATAAATAAATGATATCTCTTTTACACTGAGATATGCATGGTTGGCTAACTGTTAGTCTGTATCGCGAGCAGATGAAGGAGGGTGTAATTACTGCACCTGCCGATAGTCAAGCAGTAAGACAACCACTTGTAGTTTTACTTTGCATTTCATCGTTTTGTTTTTGTTTTTTTTTTCATATCGACGTATACCACTGAAAACTTAAAAAAATAGAAACAAACTTCTGTAACTAGAAACTGTAACTAGTCATTGCACCGTCAGTTACCACTCACTGCATCATCTTTTTTTATGTCAACTGATGGGCCGATGCGACATTTTGTAATGTAGTGGACAGAGCAACATTCTCTCATTCTATTGATCACATTTTTATCATCGTATTTATATAATGTAATGTACAATATGCAGCTACATTATGATAATCAGTATGTCCAACGCATTCAAACTGACAACACCGTGGGTACTTCACGTATGGTATATTTTTTTTTTGTTGTTCGTAAAATTTTCTTTAAAGATATTCAAATTATTAATTAATCAAATTGTGTATTGTATGTTTCAGAGTTAGGTACTTTAATACAATTACTTCCAAGTTTTCCACTTTTCTCGTGGTATCTCTGTGTAAAAAGTGTAACTATAATGCTAATGTAATAATAATTATAATAATAAGTTGCACAAGGCAATAGTCCTGTGTGGCCGTTCGAATGTGTGCTTCCGGCCGGATTTCCCCACTCCCCTCCCCCCGGCAAAATCTTCCTGGCACAATGACAACTTTCGATAATCTTTTCACCCTCCACTCAAGATCCAAGATGATCTTGCAGTTTGCACTTAGTATTACCTCTTTTTTAATATTATTACTCATTCATGGGGGGGACAGGTGTGCAGCTGATTTTTTTTATGATGTTAATATAGCAACTGAATGTTGACAGAATAACGGTCCAATTAGCGATTGGCATTTTTGAGCTGATTAGAGAGCCAATCAAGACCCTCGTAAAGTCCATCTCCACTTGTGGCACACGTTGCTTGAATGTACCAGTTACGATTACGTAGAGAATGCAGGCCCAACTTGTCAGTAATCTCTGCCGCATTCATTGCATTTGGGAGATCCTGAAATATTATTCATAGATTGATTTCTTTTTGTATAATCACTTTGTCATTATGTTTCTCTTGGCACGCATCCATTTTACAAATATAGCATATGTTGTTTGCACAATAAACATTAGCATGCCTTAAATCTTTTAATGCTTTACGCATGGCTATATTAGAACAACTACTATGTGCACAACTGGGTGTATTAATACTGTGAAGTCCATACGTACTTGTTTGTTAGCGAATATAAGGAGTACTGCATCTCTAAGTTCATCTTCTGCTAACATTCTCATCAATTCTTCGCGCGCTTCACCGATACGTTCCCTATCATTACTGTCAACGACAAATATCAGTCCCTGCAAGTAGGTTCAATCCATGAAAAAAAGGTCCATTATAATTCATCTCAAGTCAACTATGAAATAAACATATATTTTGACTATAGGAATTTGCAAACGAAACGGAAAACAAGGGGCTATATGAATTTAATTTTAGTTCAAATATAACATGACCAGTGTGAAACGTGATTGAGCGAATAAATGCATAATACGTACTTGTGTGTTCTGGAAGTAATGTCGCCAGAGAGGTCTGATTTTGTCTTGACCACCCACATCCCATACAGTAAAACTTATATTCTTGTACTCAACTGTTTCTACATTGAAACCTAAAATTGACAATTTTGCATAAGTAATCTGTATTTCGTCATCTCCATTTAAAAGGAAAAAGTCTACAAAATTTAATCCTAAAATCTGTCTATGATAGAATTGATTAATGCTACCGGTTACTCTGAGTCGTATCCGACGCTGCTGAGGATATATTTCAGGATTAAATTTTATGTGTAATCGATGAGGTTGAAAGAATATACACGGAAAAGTTACCTATAGTGGGAATCGTAGTAACAATTTCCCCTAATTTTAATTTGTACAGAATTGTGGTTTTACCCGCTGCATCAAGACCCACCATCAAAATCCTCATTTCTTTTTTGCCAAAGAGGCCTTTGAATAACGTTGTGAACATATTCCCCATGATTGGTGCTGGTTATGTAAATACCTGTAACAAAAAAACAGCACACAAAAACAGTATTAGTCATTAATTTGTTAAAACTTATTGTGTTTGAAAAATCTGTTAGATGGCATTGTACTTCCGTTGCATCTTACGCGATGCAAGATCAATTCACTGTTTCGCTTATATACTACGAGTCACAACATGATCGGTTTGTCGTTCTATTCTATAAATTATGTTAGAAAGACAGACTTTTTTAAACAATGATAATCAATTTCAAACCTTTCGCCAATCTAACCAAAAATCAGCATAAATATTGAAAAAAAGATCGAGATACTAATAAGTTAGTGTAGGGGCAAGAGCATCATCTACAGGGAACAAGGATAATAAAACGAATATATCGTTGGAAAAGTTATAACTAGCACTTGTTCGAACACGACATTTAAAATTAGTATAGAAAGAAATCAACTATGTATGCCCGACATATGCGAGTCTACGATGTACGACCAATCGACGTGCAACAATACTCAGGCCTTTAAACTCTGTCGTTGAAAGAGACGAGATATTTTCAACAGGACAAACAGGAAAAGTAAAAAAGAAAAAACGAAAAGGAGAACGGACGAAAAAACGTGCGAATTACGAACTTGACGGAAAGACAGCATCCACGTACACGAAACACTGAAATTTTTTAGACAGAGCGGACGGAGCAGACACATGCGTAATGTACCGATACGCCGCTGACACAAAGACTAAAAAGCTAACCTGCACATTTACGAAGAGCGCGCGATCAAAAAAATCGAAAGAAAGAGAAATAATCTCGCGAACAATGTGGAATGTAGTTTTTAAATTGACGAACGAAAGAAAAGGAAAGAAAAAAAGGGGGAATGTGTAGAGGCACGCACGAGATGCTCACGCTGCCCGCTATTGATTCTCATTTTAATACATCGCTATGATTATCGGACTAGCATACCGTCAGGGATCACTTTAGAGTTTTTCGCCGGTGGTCTATGCACTTTTAAAACGTGATCGGCTAGCTAAAACGCCAATACCGAGGTATTGCAAGCAAGGCGGAAGATATTGTGCGGTTTGCGAAGCCACTGCGTACACCCGGTTGTCTGTCACCTTCGACCTACTCCCCAGCGAATCGTCAAAGGTTCCCCGCTCAAACTTCCATTATTTAGAAATGTCGTCTGATTACCGAGAGCTTCTCGTAATGTCAGGCCGCCCGTACAAGCCACTTGCGTTACTTACGTTTCAGTAAAAAAGATTATTTTCACGAGAAACGATAAAACATAAAACCAACACTCTCGAAAAGTACCGTATGTCAAAATGGCGGACGTGGAAAGGATTCATGCCTTATGCCACGTATAGGGCCCTCGAAATTCTCCGATTGGTTACACCGATCACGTGACACTGAGAATTTACAATGATTTCCGTTTGGTTCACCAGGTGGCGATACCGAGGTGCGACTCATGCAGTGTAAGTCATCAAAAATTCCACGAGTGTGTGGGTGAGTAAGTGAGCCGAGAGCCGAGCCGTGTATTCGTAGAATGGCTCACGCAGGCTCACGCTCATGAAAGCGAAAAGGTGCTCCTTTTTTTCTTATCTTAATTACAAATTCCGATAATAACGTTACAGGACAATGGAAAAACTCGGTCAATGACCGCAAGATGCATTAGCGTAAAATTCGTCGAGTTTTCTTTTATGTTGTACATTTGAAATTCGGTCTAAACACTATGTATACAATACACAAAGTATGATATGTATATATCTAGCCGAACATATAGCGTTGAGTACAGTGTTGACATGGAAGTCGATCAACAAGACAGCAAAATGCCGGTAACGTGGGGAAGTGAACAACTACGTCTTTGTAATCACTGATTGAATAATTACGTCAGATATTATTAGTAAAATGATCATTGAACTTGATGAAAGTTTTATTAAAGATTGATTGTATTGAAACTTTATATTTTATTCTTTTACATAAAATTATGTGTAAATTTAATTTTTATTTAAACACCTGGGTTATGAAACTTTTCATCTAATGTTCCTTCTCCTATAAGTTCACACTCTTCCACATTGTATGGAGTGTCCGTTATTATCTTTAACGTTTCAACAGACTGTCCAGGTTTCCTGATTTTGAAAATATAAATGGAATTATGCATTGAGAACAATATTAATTTTATCTAATAACACTTTCTGTCAATTTACTTTGGTTGGAAGGAAATCGTAAGCGTGTAGTTACAGCTACCGGCATGCTTGCTTAACAATTTTCCTTCATTTTGATCAACTGCAAAGTCTTTATTATTATGTTTACCTTTTACTTTAAATTGGTAAACAGACACTACATTAAATTTGAATAAATTAATATTTTCTAGTAAAAAACAGTTCATGTAATAATTTATTGTTAACTATAACCATACTTGATAAATTTTCTAGAACCAATGTTAATTTTTTAGTTTCATTCACGTAGACAGTTCTAAAATCTAATGTGTATGTTGATAACTTTAATGAAGGTATCCATATTTGTAAATTTAATTCCAGTTCCTGCAATTGAAAAGAATGAATGAAAAACTGTGAAAAACAACTGCAAATATTTTGATATCCAAGTTGTGCACTATAAATAGAGAGCAGACTTTATGCATTTATGACAAAAATTTTGATTCTGCATGAAGATCCGCTGTCTAATTATAAATCTTTGAGAAACATAAAAGAAAGATCCAAGTTTCAAACCTGACTGTTGTTATCTGGGTATATAATGAACAATGGCTCTTTTAACGTTATTACTGAACTACGAAGCTCTTGTGCTTTGCTTGTGTGCAATATAGTATGAATTAATTGATAGTCCACTTTACATATAATTTCTACCTACAAAGACAGCATTATTTAAATCATCTACAGGTATACTTCGTTACAGACACTTTTCTTTCTTACCTCTGCACATCCATGTCCGTGTATAGAAACACCTGCCATTGGTATGTATGGTTTGCACTCGGTAAATATGGAAGTAGATTTAACATGAAATGGGTAATATGTTTCCAAAATAACATTGATTGCAGTACCCTTGTCATTATAGAAGAAGAATGATTTGCTTAATCTGGAGTTGGGTAGGATAAGATTAATGCATGATCAAAATGTTTTTATGTCTATTAAATATATATTTTTATATATTTAAATTTTAGAATCTTGTTCTTACTGCAATTTTTTTGATTTTGTGTTCATCACATCATTAACGCAACATATAAATGTTTTATTAGCCTTAGGAATATCATAAAGCAACAGTGGTTGAACAACAGTTATTGCAACATCAAATTCTATAGGAGACAAGTATAATCCATCCAATCTACAATACTGATTATTTCGATATCTGGAAATTAAAAGAATGTTTAATATGTAAGTTACATAAAAATTGATAAATGTATACAAACTTATCACTTGGTGCTATTCGCAGGAAACCCAAAACCTTGCAAACAAATTCTCCTTCAAAATTTCTATTGGATGCACATCTTTCTGGATTTATACTTATCTTAATAGCAGCACTGTGATTTGGCATTGTAAACATTTCCTTAGGTGTAACCTAGACAAATATTACACAATCAATATCTTATATCGAAATACATTGACATACAAATTTTTAATGGTCTTACTGTGCAGACGTTATTATTGATTTCACCATAATAAGGAAGCACAGAAATCCTACATTCAATATCTTCTCTCTCTTCCTTTTCTATTTCATCTTGTTCTGCATCTATGTATGAACTCGTATCATCCTGTTTGTGTACGTGTCTACACTTCAAGTACGTCAGAATTCTTTGGATCATGGTTGATTGTTCAGCCTTTTCTGAATCATGCATTTCCTCACTGTGCAATGGCCAAGTTGAAATAGCTTCAGTTTTCCTAAATAAAATTGTGTATCATGTTTGACATTTTGTAATACAACTCTATAACTTAAAATAAAGACATAATTAATACACAACTTGTTTGAAATACTCACATACAACGTTGATCAAGTATATCTGAAGATGATTTTAATGGGTCAATAACAATGCTACTGATTGAAATAGAATCATGTGTGTTTGGAATTTCCGATTTTCTGTCAACGGTTACGTGATTTTTCATAGGCGTTTCAGTGTTTTTCAATACCTTGGATAATTCATTCGTGAATGGCGTGCAAATGTCGTAAATAATATTGATGGGTGGGGGTTTTTCAATCAGAACGGGTTTAATCAAAAACACATGCCAATCGATCGCTATAGGTACAACACTTGTATTTTTTATCAACACTGTCCTGGGCAGTTGCCGCTTCCCCATGGGTTCTAAACCATAACTGTAAACAACAATATTTAATAGAAAGATGAATTGTTCACAATCTTTCTATGCTCTTCAGAAGCCAAGATAAGTTTAAATCCGTTTGTCATAGACCCTAAACACTTTGCATCAACTACCGATGTATTTCGCATCAATTCTAAACAAAAAATCTATGTAGAGCAAATCGCGATACTGTAGAATCTCGGGAACGTAAATGTAAAAACTCGGGATAGAAACATCGGTTGAAACAAGCTAAAATAAAAAGTCTTGAATTGCTGTGTTCAAAACAGGGAATTCTGTAGATCAAGGATCTAAATTGGAGGATTCCAAGCCAGCGAGACACAATTCAAGACATCATTACATCTGAGAGATCGAATCCAAAAGACTGCAGACTTAGAAATTCAACTGTTTTGGCTCTTGGATTCCTGAATCCGGGATTCCTTCAACTTTGATCTTTGGATTCCCAGGTCCGAAGACCTCTTATGTTTTGATCTCTGAATCCCGAGTCCAAGATTCGTTCTGCTTTGAACCTTGGGTCTTGGGTCCAGGACTTCTCTTGCTTTGATCAGTGAGTTATCTTTAATGATTTCTCAGTCCTGGATCCAATTGAAGCGTCTCGGCATTGTATAGGTCCAAGTCGAGTTGTTGAATTTAAAAAAAAAGCTAGTTCGATTCAGTGCAAATTTTTTGATCCCTTAATTTGAATCGGCTCTAAACTAATCTGAATCAAGTATGTCAATCTTGATTGCTATGGCGCGTTTCAACTTTAATGTAATATGAGTGACGTAGGTATGTTTAAACTTTGAAATTTGAAATCTTTTCTTACTTGAGAACAGGTACCGTAGTTGAACTATTCTGTGCGATTGACAATGATATCGGTAGACCAACAACTTGAACGCAAATCGTTAATGTATATCGAGGCAAACCGGTAATACTAATTTCTAATTTGTCGATGTAAATACCCCATGTGTCAGCAAAGACGTATATATCTACGGGCACTGCTGCGAACGGGTCAAGATTGAAACTCAAGGGATCTACATGAATTATAATACCTGAATCTGGTTGCTTCGCTCGATACAACGATTCCTCTAAATTAAAGCAAAATAACTGATGTCATTCTAAACTCTTAAGTCATCCGGTAAGTAATACGAATTCCTTTCATATTTTTGGAAGTTGAAATACAAATATATAATCACAATTTTCCTAATTTTGTACAATCTGTAATCTATTGAATATGATATGTAGAACATTAATAGCTTGATTGTAAGGGATTATATTTTTGTATTTCACCTTCCAAAGTATGAAAGAAAATTCGTATTACTTACGAAATGACCAGATCGATTACATTTCTCAGTCAAAATAATTGACAATTGATTTACCGATTATGTTCTTATTTTTCCCAAAAGCTTGTTTAAACATGAACTTTATACGTTCTTCTATTATCTGCCTCTCGCAACTACACTGAACGGGATAAAAATTTTTCACGGAGATCCAAAAATTGGTTGGAATTGCAGTTCCATTTTTTATTATGAATGTCTTCTTCTCCACTAAAAAATATTTTCACCTCAAATCTATCCCAGTATTTAAATATTCTCCATATAGTTAATATACCTTTTCTTAGTGACACATTTGAAAATTCGATTACTACTGGTTGTATTGATGGTGGCAAGGTTGTTTCAGAAAATGGCACCATGTGTCCACTAAACTCATTTTCTTCTGCGTAGTTTCCTTCTCCCTTCGTGAAATTATCAATCTATAATTATTATTTTAAATAATATTTTTTAAAAGACGCACCGTTTCTTACTTTTAAATTCTTTAGTGTGAAAACGCCCTTAAAAATGCGCTTTTTATCTAACAGGAATTTTTTTTAAATATTAACAAGTATAATTTCCTCGTAGAACTGGATTATGTATCAACCATAATCGATCTTTTGTTTCTTATATAATTAAATTATACGTTCGCAACCTTAAGAATGAGATGCATAGTTCTGAAGATATAATATTGTATAAATAATAACATAGCGGAGAAAATTTTTCTTCGTTTTAGCTACAAATATTAAAGAATTTTACTGTATACTTTTACGGAGCATAAATGACTATTAGATTTTCATAGCTTTTGTTTTGAAGCAGGAAAAAACAATATTTTGACCTTTAAAGCATGTTTTCACCCACAAGAGCCAAGAGCAAGAATAATTTTGCTTTAGTGAAGAATTTTCATATTGTATTGACGTTTCATTCTAAAATCGTTTACTTTAATGATTTCTGAAGTACGCGTGCTCAGAGAAGATTCCACCCTCGATTCTACCGCACCCACGTTGGTCGCCGAAGTACCCATACAAGCATTTTTAAGAACATCTCCTTGATCCAGATTCATGTCCATTAATTCCTGCTCCTCTTGCATTTTGTACTTGTCCAAGAGTTTCTGCAAAATCGGTTGTTAACGGTTCGCTTTACACAATAATAATCCTTATTTTCTATTGTATTTCAACGACACATTACAATTTCTTCCTTGGACTCCTCTGCCATATCAAATTCCATTCTCGAGCTATCCAAGCGCCATTCAACTCGAGTGAAGTTTGTTTTCCATTGAAAAACTTCGCGATCATTTTGGGGGAAATAAAATGCCACGTGCAGTGGCTCGATGAAACACTCGATCATCAACATTATGATTTTTCGCGTGTCGTTGATGACACAGGGTATGTGTAGAAATTGTACGATTCCCTGGAAATTCCAATTTGTGAATTATTGAACGATCAAAATTGATGCCAACAATTAACTGTACCAACAATTGGACAACTAAAAACTTGGAAATAAATACATCCTAGAAAATGAAAGGCATCCTTCTATTTTTATGTGGTAATGCAAGCAATAATAATTTCTTTTCTTTCATATTTTTTCAATGTTCAACTATACAAACATTATTAGTTTCTGATCTAGTGTTAGTCACTGTACGATTAAAAATGTTTAAAAGAGAAATATTACACCTCCTTCACTGGCACTACAGTTATTTTCATGACTTTCGTATTTTTAGCGGCCACGACGCCATTTTGCGGACATACGCAAAGTTTCAACATTTCCACGTCAGCACCGTTCACTTCGCCCCATGAGAACTTCACAGATTTATCAGAGAAATTTCTCGCTAACAATACATACGTTTCCTCGATGCCGATGTACAGAGCCCTGTCGAACTTATCGTTATGATAATGTGCTTAAGCAAATATGACGGATCCAAATGAAATGTGTATACACTTTGTAGATTGTAGTCTTCGCACAGTTATAGAAGCGAATATTTTACTGACTGTAAAATGTTCTTCCTTTAATCAAAAGGTAAACCTGAACTTGTACAAACATCCGTAATTATTCTTTACTTTATTTCTTTTATCAAAAGAGAATTGCTTAGCCTGTGTTAAAACAACTGTGCAAATTGTCTTTAATTTTCATCGAGGCAGAAGTTATCTCAAAGCGTATACACATTTGTTGAATCGGCGAAAAGAATTCGTTGGAATGTCATGAACCTTGTTGGCCTGATCGTCGCTACGCTGATTATATGTTCCCACAGTAGGGGTTCAAACGGTTTTAAATTTAATTTATCATAATGGGAAAACAGTTCTTCTCTCATCTGCAACAATACATCCGTACAGTTCAAAAAATAAGAATAATGTTGAAATTTAGAAGTGGTCATCAATTTACTTACTAATTTACACAAGCAGGAACGGTTAGTAGTCTCATAGCACACATCTCCGTCTTCTTTATCCCACACGCAACATTCATAACTCGAAGTGGACTCATTAAGACTTTCAAACGTTTCGCTAACTTTGGTATCGCTTTAAGGAAATTGTAAGAGTGTAAATAATTATTTCCTCCAACTCTAATAGTATGAACAAACTTGAAACCAACGCACATTCTGCTGTCGTCGTCGATATCGCATTGCAACCGGACTTCTATGTCAGCGACCCAAACATCTACGGACTTCCGATTGTATTGCCAATAATTATGTGAACTTAAGAAATATTTAGTAAAGATGAAGAAATCAATGAATTACGCTTAAAGCTTTGCGTTGTCTATTGGTGCAAGCCTCGGTATGCAGATGCAGTTCCTGCGAGATGGCTGCGAGCGGTATGTCCTCTACGTATAATCTAAAAATTATTGAAAGGAATCAATGACGAGATCTATTACGCTATCTCATATGTAATATCTTTGTTTTTATCTATTTCTCAACGAAAAAGTTAATGTACTTACGTTTATTTTTAATCGTCGAAATATTGACAGTCATTTTCTATGTGCTTTTCCCACCTTTCTACTCGAAAAATACATTAACTTTCTCGTTGAAAAATAGATTATTTATGGGATGACCTAATTATACTAATCAAACTACGAAGGGTTATCAGACCTGTCCACGTTGATCGGATCGAACAGTGGAGATTATACAGTAAAAATAACTTGTTTTCAGAAAGTTTTGCACGAAGACTTACTGCAGAACAGCAGAGTAAAGGTTTAACCGCAAGTCTTTACATTCGACGGCCACGTTGAAATAGTGTTCAGAAATAGGCGATAGAACACCGTGTGTCGGGTAGACCTCGAGGAGGTTTAGAGGAAGATTATCGTAATTCTTTCCATCGGTTTCGTCGACGCGCGTCGCTCTTTTATTCCATCGAAAATTCATGCTTATTTCGCTGGAAAATAGATCGAGTGAACTCGTCTAGTGGTTTTCTGCGTCGAATCGATGCATTCAAATCGTCGATATTCATTCTAAAGTGAATGAACGTCGATGTTCCAGGAAGTAGACATATTGGAAACATGCGTTACCTAATGTTGCTCACGCAAACCGTGCATTGCCCAATTCCATCAAGAACACTCGCCTCCAGGTTTACGTAATAACGTGCACGTTTATCAGTGTGCTCATTCGACGGACAATCCTTTTCCACTTGCTGGAATTTTAACTGTTGTTTCTATCAGTAGTCACTTTATTCGGGATTCGAACTATGGAATGATTACTATGGTATCAACACTAAACATACCGCAACAGGTCAAATGACCGGTTTCACGGTTTTTATTTTATAACGATTGAAATTCAAAAGAATGCTTCAATGGGAACTGATTCAATAAATTTCTCTATTCGCGCACACATTGTAAGAAAGATCGCGCGGAATCTAAGTAAATTCAGTCTTGTTAGTTTTTAGTTAGGAGAAATCAGTCGCTTTTAGTACTCCGTACGTTTAATGTTAAACGCAAACATTCACGGCTATTCAAGAAAATGAAAAAGAAAGCACGTGCGGTTAAATGAAACAAAAAATTTGACACAGATTACTAAACTTTCTTCTTCATTTTGAAGTTAACAGTTTTATGTTATGCCGCGTAAGGACACTAATTTCCAATGTAAATGTTGCATATTTTGTCGCATTGTTTACCGTTGATTAATTTTGTGCTACATCGCCATAAGTAAATATGTGTGAATGTGAAATAAAAATAGCATGGTTTTCCTAATCTATCTTCATGAAACCTACGTTTAGAAAGTATAGAACCACGGTCTCGCCTAACTGGTATTACTACACTTTTAAGTTTCTATTCTATAGTATAATTACGAAAAATGTAGCATTTAATTCTTAATACTTCCATTCAACTAAAAAGAGGTTTAACCCTTTTCACTCTTTTGTCGAATGTAACTCGATATCAAAGAAAGAAAAAAAAAATGATACGGGTTTTTATATATTTGGTTCTTCGTTTATTTATTGTATTTTTTAAATAAAAACAAATATAAGTTCCACAAATATGAATCACAATAAAAGAGAGCTATATTTAATATAATTAGCGGACAAAATTGTTTAAAATGAGTAACAGTCAAGGAACTGTCCTATGAACCGGCAATAAAATTGAAAAATAATTCGGAGTGCAAAGGGTTAATATCTGTGATACCGTTACTATACCTATCGCCTATCGAATGAAAACAATCGCAACAAAAATGAATTAAAGAACAGGATTAATTGTAATGAAATGAACGTGAGATCTTAGATAATATAACAGTAAGAAATTCATTTAACACTAGGTTTACGGAGGCTATTTCACATTAATTTATAAACATAACAAGAATGTGTCTATCCAAATTTTTGGCCATTTTTCCGATAGTGTATACCCCAAGAATTAAATTTGGTAAATAATTTCTCAGGGAAGCATCTTTACAATCTTAATAATTGCAAATTAAGAATATTAGAACCCGTCATATTGACGGGCCCCGTAAACCTAGTGTTAAACCAGTGCAAAAAGCAGTTTTCCTGTAAACTGTAAAGCATTCACGTTATGATAATGATGAAGAGCTTTTAACTGAATTCCAAGAGGTGATCTGCTGCCTGTAAACGTTTTGTTAAGAGTGTTCGACAAGAACGTACTACTATGTCAACAGTACTATTTCGTAACGATGACGTCGATACTTTACTAAGCTGGATGAAGTCCGGCTCGTATAACACACCATCCCCGAATATTTCCGTTGCCAGTATAGTACAGTTGTTACTGAGTAGATACAGTTTGTCGACCTAATAAAAATAGATACGATGAAAAGGGTTGGCCAAATCGGCAATTCTGGTGAAGACGGTGAAACTCATTTTTCATTTACATGAATCCCAAAACTGTCCGGTAGGAAGTACATACAAAGAATTATCTCCTCTTGCGACTTCAATTCGAAGTACGCGGGCCAAATCGCGAATGGAGGTATTTTCAGCAGATTTTCCTCTGTGACATCCTTAGGGAAAACATTATGCGAACAAATGGATACGAACAGGGAAAGATTAAAGAAAACTTAACAGGTTGACTGCCACGTAGCGCCGTGTCGCGTCGGTCACGTATAGGACGCCGGCGACGAAAATTTTTAACCAGGTATGGCATGTAGATATAGGTTTAGAAATTAATAAAAAATATTTTATTAGGATTTTTAGAATGCAAATGGGTTAGAGTAGTAACCGCTATGAGAAGAGTTCTAGGTTTCCAGTTTCGGTATCATTGATTGAATTATTTTGATTCTATAGGACTTCTTAAGAGGGTAGACTCTCGTTTCCAGGATTGCAAAGGGTGCGGGATGCTCTTTCTCATTTCACGATAATGCAAAGATGGGGGCTTTCAGTAGTCAATAGCGCTAGATAAAAGATCAATCTAGGCCGCAACCGTCCTCAAAAGTCCTTTTTTTACGTTTACGAGGCATAATTTGCATTATTTGGAAGCATAAAGCTGCGCATGTAGCTTACATTTTCACAAAGCTCATTTAGCTTTTCATAAAGCTAAAAATAGGACTGTTGAGAACGATATGCGACCTAGATTGATCTTTCTAGCGATCGGTCTAGCGCATCTTTGCATTATCGAGAAATGAGCACCCTTGCAATCCTAGAAACGAGTCTACCCCCTTAAGGATCGTATTTAGTAGTCAACGTGTTAATGAAGCAAGAACACGAACACGTCCTACTTCTATGTACATGGAAGTCCAATCGATCTCACTCATTACGAACAATCGTCCTTCTCCCCCGATATTCTTGAATTTCATCGGCACCCTAACTTCCTCCCCTACGAAGCTCTTCTTACAGTCAAACGATATGTTTTTGTAAGTCGTGTGTGCCCAATCTTCACTGTCGCCGCTACTAGTGGCAGTATCCGTTAACTGTAAACGACGATATTTGTTAATAACAACAGAATAATTATCGTTGCCACTAACAATCAAGATGCACCTCCGCTTCGTCCGGAAATCGTTCTAGTTTCGGATCAGAAGCGATCGACGACTTCTGGATGTTTCTCGAGTTATCGACTTCCTCGTCCGACAGATATCTTTCTGTGAAATAAAATTTTTCTTGATACTAGATTTATCTCGAAATATTGAGCATTACCGTAGATGGCATTGATTAATTTTTCCTTCAATTAATTTGTATTATTTTCATACGAATCCGATGCTACAAAGAAATAAATATGTATTCGATATAAACTATTTGAAAATTTAAACAAATTCCCATTATGTTAAAATTGGTGTCCATTTTTCAATTACAGAAAAATGAATATTAAAAATATTCATCCTCGGTATTCCGAAAATTTTGTTCATCAGAACCCCAACTATTAAAGTGCAAACCTGGAGAATCAAAAATTTTATTCTAAGAAAGGGAAATTGAAAATGTTTGTACTACTAAATGAAAGTAGTGTTGTTATTATTACTATTGAGCAGAAAATTGTGAATGTCGCCACAGCGGCATTAATAGAGTGCAAAGGGTTAATTAGGTTGTTGAATATGATATAATACTAGCTTGTATTGAATAAGTTTGAGAATAATAGAACTATTGCCACAACCATAGAATGCATTGCTTTGCATTATTTTACCCATCAAAATCGGAGGATCCCTAAATCCATGGAGCCTGATGTTTACTGGTTTTCCATCCTGTACATTCAGTATCAGAATTTCTTCCGGCTCGTCGATAACGTTACAATAAAACGAAACGATCAGTTTCATTACCATACCAGGCGGAATGATAGTACTGTTCTCCACTATAGGCTTTATCAGAACTCGAAAATAAGAACGATACGGCCGGCCTTGTATCCTGAATTTCGCCGGTGATGTGGTAATATTTTGCAGTCTGATCGTTTTCTACAGCACCATGACACCAGCAACGTTGATTACGCAAAATGGTACTGCATTACGTGAACAATTCGAAATCGAAAACATACCTTGTATAGTTTGTGCAATTTGAAGTTACGAAACTGTATATAATTCGAATTCGCGACAAGTATTATTTTTTGAAAGTCGAGTTTCATTATGCTTCTTTTCACTGGACCGTTTGGACGGGATTGTAATCTTACTAACGGCCTAATTTTTATTCAAATGGATAATTATTTAGAATCGCATGTGATAAAGTACAGGGAAAAAGAAAAATACTTATATATTATATATTAATTATAATATATATATGGTACTATAGGGAAGCGAGAAGATTAATTTGTATCTTGAATGATAAACATAATTAAACTGTTGAGCTTAGTTTCAAATATATCACATCAAAAATAAAAAAAGGATATAAAAATATTTTTGTAAGAAATGTATATTTTCTAATATATTTGTATAATCTTATTTTGAGTTAATACTTGTCGACACAGATTTTCCGGAAGCATGTAATTTCTGTTATTAGTGATTGTAAATCCTTTTGAGGTGTATAACTTGATTTGGATAATAATAATTTCTTGTACTCGTCCCAAACATTCAGTTCCGTCGGGTCTAAGATCGAATCACTATGATCTATAAATAACAATATTTACGAACTCTACTATTTGACAAATAACAGGTACTTTGTAAACAATTTCCGTACCTAATCGTGCTTCGTATTCTTCACTTTCAGTATCACTAATTCTTATCTCCCGCTTAGCACTGCAGGTGCATTCTTTTAATTGGTATCTGCAAGGCTATAATTTCAAGCATTTTAAACTTTTTTCTTATTTACGCATTATTAAATATCGTATTAATACCGACACAAAATGTGAAAGGAGACTTTTGACTAAATATTATATTTTGTTGACCAGTATCGATCACGTTAAATGACATTTTCCAATTGTATAATCTCTGTAATGGATTCTGGGATCTTTGAAGATTTATCGTGTCCATTTTCTTCTTGTTTTTAATGCAACTTGAATATGTAGAAGTCTTCATAAACTCCCGTTAATCAAATATAAGCATCATTGATTTTGACAGGCGTTCATTACAGTTGACAAAAGAATACAGCATCATTTAATTCGCCAATCAAAAGATATTTGAATTGTATATACATAAAGGAAAAGAGTTTGTAATATACAATACGAACACAGAATTCTTCAAATTTTATTTTCTGATTTTGTGAAAATGTTTTTTTTAAGGAAGTAGTACTAATATAACTAATAATAATATAAAAATAATGATTATACGCGTATATGTACATTCTGTTTATTTGTACATAACATTATTGTATTGAACATATTTAACATGTTACTATTTAATACCATTGTACTTAAATAAATAACATTAAGTAAAACCAGAAAATAAAATTGAAAAGTTGTACTACATATGCGTGTGCGTGCGTTTAATATATCACACGGTTGAAAAACTAGCAAGGGTACAATCGAGAAAAGAATCGGCGGTTACATTGGTTTTAAGATTATGATTTATTTGGAAACAATTTTTTTTATATAAAGGTTTAGAGAATGAAGTTCTATGTACAAAAGGGTTACGTTAGTAAAATACTAGGATTTTATATTCCTGGCCGTACACCGTGCAAAATAGTTTCCTCTTACACTAAGAGACGTCGTACATGTACATATACATGTATAATCGTTTTCATCACGTGTAATTCTTTCTCCTCTTCTATTTATTGCGAGCCCCTTATGGCTCTCTATACTTAAACGCTTGAATCTAGTTTCACCCTATGGACGTTGACAAAAAATGCTGCTCCCGTCCAACGTCGCGATCACATAAGGTACACTTATTACATTTATCATAATTCATCGCAATTCGTAAATACAAAGAACTCCTTTTTTTTAAATCATTATTTTTTTTATCATTCAAACTCTGTATGTATAATCCTTTTGTAACACGCATATAGACATCGTATGTATGATTTTCCACGTATACGAGATTACAAATTACGCTTTGTACAATTTAGCAATACAAATATGCGAGAAAGATCATTGTTTTCTCAGGACACGGATCTAAATCGGACGCTTGAATCTTGTGTTCTCTTTCAACTACGTGATTCTTAACGATTATCCATCGTTTACAGGTTCGACTAACGTACAAAAAAATGAAATTAATACTCTTTAGCTTGATAGAAGCATACGGCGCAGAAGCATTAGTCTTATTTATTATATTTGCTTTTTGTATTAATTCAGTGTATCTTTAAGCTGAAAAGGAATGGGCTTAATAACGAGACGCGCGTCATGTTCCATTAAACAACACTGTATTTTCGTCTCTCTTCTTTTTTTTCTTTTCTTAAAGCCTGTATAGATTCAGAAATGATGTGATCTTTGATAAGAGTGCACTTATTTAATCTATATGTAAGCATACACAGTCCATGAAAACGCAAAACAAGATTTTCGCGCTTATGAGAAAGATGATTTACAATATGAATTTTAAAAATTCACGCACTGACACCATCTTTGCCTACCGCGATCATGCAATTTAGAATAAAAGAAACTATTAGCATCGATCGTCCATTGAGAATATTCAACACAGAGTCAAACTAGGTTCAAGCTTCCTTCGAAACTTTTCTCTCTTTTTTTTTATAGTCAATTACATTTTATATTTACATCTGATAATTTTTTTAAGCGCCAATTAATCTCGATAACTACCGTAGCTTGTCTGGCGAGTCCTCTATGTTACGATGACGATAAAAGCTTGGACGTTGTATGCAGGGAATAAAGGTCTTTATTAAAAGCCTATTATTGTTTAGAAAATATAAAACCCCAGATTATACTTCACTATCCTACAAATACAATGCTTACTTCAAACTTGTGTGTGTAATGGTGTCGTTTTGTAATGTGATATTGTTCCATCCGCTTCAATCTTAGGCAAAAAACCTGCGGTCCCCCTTATTTTTTTTTTATAAATTAAACGATAAAAAGTAAAATTCCAGCCGTTTCGTTTTACACTGAGACATGAATTTCTAAAACAATCCCTTCATCGTAATCTAATTCTAGATTTCTGCATTTTGTTGATTCCTCCTCGTATCTTTTTTTTACACTCTGTTTATTCTTTTTTAGCTGGAAAATGTTAATATATAATTTTATCCATTGCAATTGTACGAAGTGAACGTTCTTACATATATACAACCCACGGTCACCCTTAAGCGTACAACTTCCATGTAGATTGTTATAGTTCGATGCACGATCGCTTATTACAATCCGTGTGTGTCGGTTACTTTCGTGAGTTCTCTTCACTTGCCGAGTCCTAGTGCTGCATATTGTTCTTCCGTCACTTCTGTCATCATTAGATTTCCATCCGGTAAGAGTAAAACAACTCTTCTGGTACCTCCTAATTTTCAACATAGACAAAATGTAATATCAGCACCGTTCTTTTAACACACAAAGAAGTTGCATTTCATGTACGAGGTAAATCGCCAGAAATAGAAAATTTACATACGCTATAGCGAAAAAACTACACTGCATACTATGTTTCATACATTTTCTTTCATATTCTTAAGGAATAACTATTTGAAATCATTAAATTCGTACTGTTCCTTTCGATACCGTTATTTGGAAATAAAGATAATATTGATTCATTTGAAATAATGTATTATTTCATTATTTCTTAATTTCAAATTTAATAAGAAAAATAATCTTGAAAATAATATGCAACAAAGTGTTTCGATTATCTGAGTCCCATTGGACTGAGATTCCGTATTATCCAAGGTGCTTTGAGCTGTAGTCATTTACGGTAGTCATTTTCTTTGGAAGTTTAGCATAAAAAGTACAAAAGTGTAAATAGTCAGATTTTAAGACAGTTAATCAAACTTTCAATCGATTAAACAGATAATTAAACTTAAATATATGTGCAATATCAAAATGTTTTCTGTGTTTCTATTGCACGATTTATGCAACACATCGACCTTTCCGTATTGTTCGAGTTTTCGATTATCCGAGGTAGGCGCTGTCCACCACGGATAATGAAGACAAAATCTATTACAGACATGGAAGTAATTATAAAATAAAATAACCTATTATTTGAAATAATATTTCGAATAATATTTCAAATAATGTCATCTCAGAAGTGCACAGGTCTGCTCTGAAAGTGCCTGCAAGAAACTTAAATATTCTGTTTCCAGCAACTCAGCCGCTATAATTTCACTACACATTACCTGGTGTAGGTTCTTCTGCTTGTACAACTTGAGCTACAACTTGCCCATGACCATCGCCATCTTCTTGTCCCTCAGTCACGTCAGTCGTGTTCGAATTATCCATAATAGACATCACCATCGGATTTTCAGTAGGTTCTGAGGTGCCTTCCTTCACATAGAATTGCGAGGCCAAATTCACTTGATCGGGTATCAGCTGAGCAACAGCTTCGGCAACAGCATGGTCCAATGTTAGCACAGATCCACCATCTCCTTGTTGCTCCGTGGTAACGTACACGCATTGTTGCTCACCGTCAGCTTCACGTGTTACCAATAACGTTTGACCGTCGTCGGCTTGTCCGGTCACTTGATAAACAACACCGTCCTCGCCTGTTATCGTTACCAAATTCGATGTATCCTCAGGAGTTACCTTCCTCTCCTCAGGCAACTTCTCTTCAGGCTTGGTCACATCAGCAGGCGTAATAGCAATTGTGCTGGTAGATGTGACCGTGGCTGTAGACAGTGCAGCCGCGATAGAAGCCTCGGGAGTAGGTGTTGTTTCAGTCAATGGTGTCGACGAGGTCGTGGCTGGTACCGCCACAGCTGGAGGAGTGTCATCCAAACAAGGAAGATCTGGAGCAGGTACAGACACGTTCGACAAGTTGATTTGTGCAGGTTCGCTTGTCTGAACAATAGTGCCTGTTGTTCCACCGGGACTCATCTCGACTCTCATTATGCCACTGCCATCCGTGAGAGACTCGAGGGAAGGTAGAACCAGCTCTGTGGTGGTAGTTGTAGCAGCTGGGACACCGATGCTGTCCGTCGTAGCGGTAGTTGTTTTGACGGTGGTCAACGGTGTCGTAGGCCCTGGCTCGGGTTCTGGCTCGGCTGGCTGCTCAACAGGCTCCCCATCTGGCCCAATGATACGTCCTGTTAATGGACACAGTGTAAACGGTCGAGGTGGACTATCCGGTTCAGTAGTGGTTATGGTATCTGTTTCCGGCGGTGGAAGCTCTGGCTCACCCTCGCTGCTACTTTCTTCGGAGCCGACCTCGTGGAATTCCATGTGAAGTCCATCGCCCTCGGCCAATTTACTCTCTTTCGGTTTGTTTCCTGGTGTTGTAGCTGACGGTGACTCGGCCACCTTCCCTCTACCCCGTCCAACACTAACACGAGCACCTGCTAGGAGTCCACGGCCACCGGATTTAATACCTGCTGCTTCTTGAGCTTTTCTTTTTGCCATTAGTAACTTTTGTTGCGGAGATAATAATGACTGTGGCTTACCGACTGGTGTTTTCGGTGATTGTTTCACCTGTTGCACTGGACTAGTTCCAGACTTTACCACTTGCTTCGGCTGTGAACTAAGCACCGTGAATTTCGGTCGAATTTGTGTAACGTTCCCAGGACTCACCGAGTTACTTTGCGTGGTCACAGTTGTCGTTCGTTTTTGTAGCACCTGACGTGTTTGCTGGGATTGGACTTGTCTCGGAGCTGGCGCTCTAACAGGTGTGCGAATTGTGGATCCGATTCCGAGTACGCTAGTCGGTGTTGTTGCACGTAGTGGGGGTCTCGGTAACAATGGCCGACCATCCGCACTGCGTTGACCAGTAACAGGTCCAGGACGTACTCCTGTACTAAGTCTCGGTTGCAAAGCGATAGGAGTCGGCACCGCGGTCATGACATGTATCTGCGGTAACTGTGTCGGATCTGGTTTTGGCTGAATCTTTATGGGCTCCGTTTTCTGTGTGCCTCCTGGTTTACTTGCAACCGTCTTGGAAACTACTTTCATCTGGGTTACTACTTGACTTCCATCCATTTTAGATACCACTTTAACCGGCGTTACGGAATTCGACTGCGAGGCAGATATTACTTGCTTTCTCACTACGTTAGTATTATCCCGATTTTGAACCATCAATACACCTTGTGTTGTTGGCGAACCTTTCACGGCCAACTTTCCGCTAGGGGACGAATCCAGCTTGATGATGCCATCCTTCCGTGACATCACATACACGCCGGATGTTAAGTTTGGCATTTGTTTAGGATCTACTTTAACAACTCCCTTCGCGTTGGCGACCAAAACCGGCGGTTGGTTAGATTTTGCTCCTTCAGGGGACTGCAGTCCCAATGAAGTCGCAAGATCTGAGGACGAACCGCTAGCTCGGTTTGATCCGTTTGACTGTGAATTGGCACGGTTAAACGCACGTTGAATCACATCACTACGGCCCAACAACCTCTCTTCATCGGATTCTCCAGTCCAATCATCGTCACTACCCGTGTCACCTTTTGCTCGTTTCGCAGCACTGCTCCCTCCGTCTTCGGAGTCACTCTCAGAATAGTCCATTCTTCTCTTACCCAATACTAAAAGATGAACAAACCTTAGTTATTTCTGTAATATATATTGCCCACACACAAAGTATAGATTTTTTAAAATATCATTGTGTATCTGATTATTAAACTGTAGATCTTTATACATTTATAGTACAGTATATACTCTCTCTCCCAATAGTTCGGTAATAGGGAACTGTAGGGAAATATTTTTCCATGAAATGAAGTATTATTATGTGACCTCTTCGATCACATATACTAACAAACAATGGCCTCCTTACCCACTGCTTGTCTCACCCAACAGTTCACAAAGCTTCCTCGTGGATAAACTTGGTAATTTGCATTAATTGTTTGATATTCGTCTGCTGCAAGTATGTAATAATAATTATGAAATTATAACATACATATTTTTCACAATAAAAGAGGTGTGCCAATAGTAGGAGAACTGTTCGAATACGATGGTAGAAGAACTATTGGGCGAGAGTACTATACTTATAAATATCCAAGACCTTGTAAAATACAGAGGTTGATAATATGAAGATTATCGCTTTAAAGTCCTCTAAAAAAATGCATGATGTATTTACATGTGCAATGTACTTCATTATAAAAGTATATATACAATACATGTAAATCATTGTATACATACAATCATTATCTTCATCTTTCATAGAACCACACCATTGCTTCACTTGATCCATAGCTTTTGATTTACTCGAGCGCATTGGTCTCCTAAATACAGAATGTTAAAGAACAATTATTCCTATATTTCTGAAATTTTGCAATAAATAGCGAATAAAAGATCATTGACTTACCCTACTTGAGCTGCAGTACTTGGTCCGGGTTTAGCTTCCGCTTTTATCACTGTTTTTTGAGCAGGATGTGCACCTCGAGCAGCTGCCTTTGCATTAGCTTGCTGTTGCGCTGCTTTCAATTCTTTCTGTTTTGCCAGATTTCTTTCAAATTCTTCTAGTAAATGTTTGCATGTCGCGACATGCTCAGCAGGCTCCCATGTATTATGCTCACTTCAAATATTGGACATATTTAATAAACATTGTAGTCATTATCTAAATTCATATATAGCTGTTTAAGAAACTTACTGTCCATATCCTTCCCATTTTAGTAAGTATTCCGAACACCTCTTTTTTGGATTGAATCGTTTAGCTAAGATTTTTTCTACTGTATATTCTTCATCAGTTGTGTCCCTATCTTCTTCACCAGCCTTACTAGATTTGCCCTATGAAAACGAATGAATTATTTTTACAATTAATGTAAAAACTGAGAATTAATTAATTGATTAAATGTAATAAGCTAACTTTAGGTTTTATAGAAGGCTTCAACTTTGGTTTTTCTTTCTTTTCTCCTTCAGGATCAAAGAATTCTTTTTGATTCTTCACTTCTGAGCCTTTAGCATCTTTCTTATCTGCTTCCTCTGGCTGTCCATTTCTAATAACTTTACGTACAACTACAGGTTTCCCTACAGAAGCACAAGGTGTATTCCAATAACCAAGTCTTTATGAATTTTTAAATAAAATTAGTTTTTTATATAAAATATACCTTCTGCATTGGCTGTTTGATTTTGCCTTGGTACATCTTGCATTTTTGCATTACTGATTTTTGTAAAAGTTTGAATGGTCTTTCCAGCTGCGATCCACGAATCCCTAATGTGCGTATCCATTTTACACCATTTTTGATAAAGTTTCCACGAGTTGGTAGAATCTTTATCTGAACTTTCCTGCTGAATTTGTGAACCTTTCCACAAGAGGAAAGCCCAAACTTGTGCTTTCTGTTCATTCTATAAGAAACCATAATAAAATGAAATAACTGTCATGTACCGTCTGTATTGTTTCTTAAAATTGTTAGCAAATAGTACTAACATTACTATTTTCACGAAAATGTGATGTTTGAGAACAAGCACCGTCTTTTGTACGATGTTTTTGAAATTCCTCAATAAAGTGAAAAACTGAATGACACTGTCCACATACAAGAACGTCTAGTCTTCCCATTTCCTCTTGTGCAGCTGATAACATAATAATAATATGTTACAAAAGGTAAAAGTAAATATGAGCTGCACGAAGTTGTTCCTGTATGTAAGTATATTGAAAAAGATCGGTATGTCAGGTTCCTCGATTTTGTGTACCAATGAACTACCGACTTGTTAATTCTACAAATCCTTATGAAACTGTACAAAAGAATGTATTTATACAAGTTTCAAAATTCAGCAATACATACTTTCATAATTAAATTTTTATTAAACCTTAACGCTCCGTTGGCACTGCTACATATATCATTTGATTAACTAACGCTCCAGTTATTTTTTAAACAAATGTAAGATATCTCCATAGCGGAGCCAACGGAGCACTAAGAGTTAAATATAAACGTTTGTATTGCTTCAAAAATTTTGGCAACTTTCTTACAAATATAGGATGCAGACAAATATATTTAGAAATAAATAAATGATTTATTATAACAATCTTGCGCACAGAAAGCAATAGACATTACCTTTAATAGCAGTAGAATTACTACTGATGGCTGAAGGGCCATCGCCTCCCTCCATTTTGCTCAGCACGACAATATTCGAATCTCTATCCGCAATATTGGTTTCTAAAAATTAAATGTACTTTTAAATACAATGTACAAAAAGCTTGTGTACATTACATAATGGGCCAAGTTAACATTCTATCACCACAGCTCTATTATTTAACAATTAAAAAAATACTGTATCATAAAATTAAATTTCACTGTATGATCACACTTGTAGCATATCATAAATGTACGAAACAAAGAAATGGAGGTTTTCATTGCTAGAACAATATTATACATATAATTCATGGGTGATACACGAAAAAAACCAAGCGAGAATAAATTATTGAAAATAATCAAATCTAACATTTAATTTTTCCTGTGTACTTACAAAACGTCTATGAATCGGTATTAATAAGTTAGACAGTGCACCAGTGAATCCTATTAATATTATTTTCGAAAAAGTTATATACAGACTTAAATAAGAAAAAAAAATTTATTTCCACCAATAAGCAGTACAATAATTGGTTAATATTGTTATCATGTCGTACCGCAAGCGAACAAAATAAAAATTAGATGATTCGGAATTCAAAGTTTCGCGGGTCTCGTAAAAATTTACACGCAACATGCCGGTGGAAATCGAACTGCGAACATTTTTTAATAAGACACCACTGACGTTGTTACAGCAATACAGAGGTTCACTGCACTCACACACACCATTACCATTGGTAAATTTCTAAAGCGTTTGCGATCCCGCAAGCTATGACGAACCGTATGCGGAGGTACTTTTTATTTAAACTAAAGAAATTCCCGCATAAATGGTAAGACATCGGATGCACAGCATGGAGTCATTGTAAACGCGGCCAGTGGCGTAAGTTACCAACGAATAAAACTCACAGATAATTCGATCTTGGAAATAGTAGCCGGCTCACCCGTGAAAGAAAGTTACCGATACAACGTGACTATTCGAACTGTGAACAACACGGCCGTTTAGAATCGAAAGAAACATTTAGAAACGATGCCATTGCCGCCGTCGCCGTGGTCGCCGCCGCAGACTCGTCCTCCGTCTATCATGAGCAAGCCGATGCTCGTCAAGATGGCTCTCGTCACGAAAACTCTCTCCGACTATTCACTTCCTGTCCACCCATGAATATTTTTCGAACACACCTGTCCGATACTGATCTCAATGGAACCAACAATAAAACCAATGATATTCACTTACATCTGGTATACCGTGGAAAAATCAGACTTTCTTGTTCTGGAAAATTGCCGTCACCGCACGAGATGGGATGAAAACAGTGATCGCGTCTGACGACGGTGGCGCTATGGCGCCTACTCGCCGCGGCAACAGTTTACCTTTTTGGCGGGAAAATATTACTCTACAATTTACCTTCCCTCCTTTTTCTCAACGATACCTTTTCTATAGACATAATTTTTACAGTCGGATTATTACCCTTGACACGATTCACCAATAAATATACTGAAAAGTTCGATTTGAAAAACTGATAAATCGCGAACGTTGCGCTATTGATTTCAAATCTGCCGCTTTAATTCGTCGGGTTCTCTTATGTTCCGGCACTGTATTGAGTGTATAGAAAAGGCAAGTTTATGTTAATTAATGTCAGCAAGACGATTTCGCAAATAGTCATTGGTTATTGCGCGCAGATTTATGAATGGTGTATGATTAATTAATTCTTTCATTTAGCTGTTATTCGAATTTCACACACCCACGCTTTACTTATATCGACGGTATACGTTTCCTCCAGAATTTACGAGAAATTTCAAATAATAGGTTTTTGTATTGACCATGCACACGCGGAAAAGATACTGGCTCGGTTCGGTGTATATGCATACATAATATGAATTGATGCCATCTTTTCAAACAATTTCTTTAGTAAATACTAGTTTATGATATCGTTCATTTGATAGTATGGAGCCACTTTACTATTATTCTCTTCAACGATGATCTTGGCCCATTATACTTTTATATTATTGGTAGTATAAACAACATTAACCTATATACACAGCTCATGTGGAGTTAGTTTATCATAACCGGTGTAAAGTAAGCACACTTTTAAATATACTTATGAAAATATATGTTTGAATTATGATTTTTAATTAAGGCAAATTCTATTGTTTTCTTATAGTTTTATGTGTTTGAAAAATTAAAAAATGGCTGAGGAAGAAGAGGAGAAAGAATATCGGTGGGAGACTGGTTATGAGAAGACATGGTATTCATTTATTTATTATAACATTCTCTACTTGTATGTGTTTTGTGACTTTATAAATAATTGGAAATAATATTTTTATTTAGGGAAGCGATTAAGGAAGATGATCATGGACTTTTGGAAGCATCAGTTGCAGATATTATTCACAATGCTAAGAGGAAACGTCAGATGGATAAAAAGGTTGGTGCCAGATTAGGAATGATGAGACATCTTTATATAATTCTCGATGCTTCCGAATCAATGTCCAATCAAGACTTAAAACCGACTCGTTTCTTATGTTCTTTAAAGGTATATATATATATAATTCCTGTTTACTACATAACTTTATACATTACCTATTAATATAATAACATTACCTGGTTTAAGCTGCTAGAGGATTTTATCGAAGAATTCTTCTATCAAAATCCTATAAGCCAACTAGGAGTAATTGTTACAAGAAATAAAAGAGCAGAAAAAATCAGTGATTTGGCTGGAAACTCCAAAAAACATGTTAAAGTAAATATTCTGTTTCAATTGTTACAAATCTGTAACTTGCTTTTTTAAATACATTTTTCCTTTCCTTTTAGGAATTAAAGGCCATGCATCAGCTTCAACCAGCAGGCGAACCATCGTTACAGAACTCACTGGAATTAGCTTTGAAATCCTTACGATTGCTACCATCGCATGCTAGCAAAGAAATATTACTAATTATAGGAGCTCTCACAACATGTGACCCTGGAGATATTAATGAAACAATACAAGTATGTGTTATTGTTAAAGGTGTGCGAGAACCCGAAAATATTCGGGGTTCGATATTTTCAGGTTCTCGCACAACTCTAGTTTGTTATACCAAGCCAGTACATAGAAGAAACGCCGAAACCCATTTTAATAACGATGTACTATAATTCTAGAATATGAAAACTGATTCTGTAAGGTGTAGTGTGATAGGTTTGGCTGCTGAGTTATTTATTTGCAAAAGAATGGCCACAGCAACTGGTGGTGAACACAGTGTTGCGCTGGATGATAAACATTACAAAGAGCAATTAAATATGCATATAGACCCACCACCAGCTGCAACCAGACTCGATGCTGCTCTTGTAAAGATGGGTTTTCCTCATCATGCTTTACAATCTTCCGAAACTGAAACATCCATGGCAGTGTGCATGTGGTAAGTTAATTTTATTTTGTTCTGATTATCAACTTATAAATACATACAAATTTTTTTTATTATACAACCGTTGAATTTTCTAATAGAAACAACATGATTTCTTTACAGCCATGCAGTGAGTGCAGATGAAACTGTTAAACTTACAAGTACAGGATATCTGTGTCCACAGTGCCTTAGTAAACATTGTGAACTTCCTGTTGAATGTAGAGCCTGTGGACTCACCTTGGTATCTGCTCCTCATTTAGCTCGATCTTACCATTATTTATTCCCTGTTGAGTCGTTTAAAGAAGTACCATTTGAAGGAATCCCTTCAATTTGTTATGGCTGCCAAAAAACTTTGTCACAAAAAGATAAAAAGGTATAGTATGTACAATTTAATAGATTAAGAATTATATACACGTAACTCTATTTAAGTTTAAATCGATATCTACAGATATACATTTGTAATAAATGCAATCAAACGTTTTGTTTGGACTGTGAGATATTCATCCACGAGTCTTTACACACGTGTCCAGGCTGTGCAACAAATCCAGATACATATCATAGGTCCGCGGAAAGAGCTTAATGTACTAAATGTATGTAGAGTAATATAACTAATTTTAGTTATTTTATACTAAATATTTTAACCGTGAATACTGTAATCTACGATCAGTTTTATATAGAAAGAATTCTTAGAGCTGATCCGTGATGCATGTATACGGAGATCTCCTCTTACCAAAGAGGAATAAATAAGTTACGAAAAGTAATTATACTGGCAGTTCTTTATTACTTTTTTCACAGAAAACATTGTCTTTGACAAACGAGTTACAGATTCCATTTGAAAAATAATCCGATTCGCAGTTTAGAGTCTCTAGTGGATTGAAAGTAATTTTCAGAAAGTTCAAACACTTCTAGAAAATAATTATGGACTGTTAAGCAATGATTATCGCCAGGGATCGTAACTGTTACCTAACCCGACCCAAATATCCATAAATCGATGATTCATAAATAAATGAAAGTGCGAAACATGCTTTCTAATCAAAGGTATATATAAAATATTGTGTACACGTAAGTCGTTAAGAAAGTACTTATGTATATTAAATCTCGTACACTGTTCGGACCAATTAACCCGAAAATAATGCTTCATTTATGATTAAATCTTTTTTTTTAATATACAATTAATTTAAGACTACCAGTTTATACAAATTATTTTACAAATAGTAAAGACTATAAAGACGATAAAGATTTTTTTCCACATCATTTTACATTACAAAGTTAGAACTTTGTCTCTTTATTTATGAATATTATCATTCCCACTAATATGTGTACTCAAACTCAATTCACCAAGTATAAGATTAATATATTTTAAAATGACCAAAACAGCCGCGTAAAAAAATTGTCGAACTGATGCGGCTTATAAGTAGCCTGCAGTTTCTAATACATTGATAAGGATTAATCGGTTTATTATTCATCGCATGTCTCGATAATCGGATCACGGGTAGTGACTGTACAATCACTAGACAGCGGACATTTATGGAATTTTCAATTTTTGTAGTCAAGTTTTGAGAGAGTGTAATCAAATTAAATCTTATTTTCAGTGGTAGTAGCCTTTATAGATCTGAAATAAATAAAAATCGTGCTAAATTCTACCGACTTTCATATGTTAGAATAACAATCACAGAATCTGGTTTAGGGTACGAATAAGGTCCCTCGTTGACTTTTTATATAAGACCTCCAATATAACCCAAGCCCGTCGAAGCAAAAGCACAACAAATCATTAGCAGTCGTTTGTGTACAACCGAATGATACAGAGATACTTCTTTCCCCCAGACAGGGAACCAGAAGTTTTTCAAGCGTTAACGCGGCCGCTTTGAAATCATGGTGGGAGGTGATTGAAGTTTATTAGCTAGCGGACAGGTGGAAGCGAGCATCGTTATATTAGAGCACATTATTAGTTTGCGATCGTACTCCGGTGCGACCGGTTCCACGGTGTCGACCTACTTCCGATTCAATTACGTATGTCCATCCTGCCTAGACAAAGTGTCCTCGTATGCGAGACGTTTCCCTCGCGCCTGGTTTTCTTTCTAACACGCATCCCCGAAATAAGGTAAGATTATTTTAATCACGTTTTCAGACTTGTCACGAAAATCTCACGTACTTCCATTATCCCACTATGTTTATTTAAAACATTTGCGGTATTCGCTTGCACCTAGACTGCGGGTCTCCTTCCAAGATAAGATTCTGGTTGCGAATTTCCATCCGAGAAAGCCGCAATTTCATTTTTAATTTTAATATATTAGCTTATTTATAGTAAACAGAATACTAAATTTAACTGTGATACTTTATTTTGTTCCTTTTATTGGAACATTATTTACGTAAACTCAAATTAATAATAATATTAGATAGATAAACATCCCGTTGTGGTACTTAAAATGAATTTCATAACATTTTTTTTATATTCTCTTGCACACTTTTATAAAACTGAACTTTACTAAAAAGATTTGTTTTTTTTCTCTTTCTTTCCTTTTAACAGGTTCAATCACTCTTTCTTCTTGTTTTGCTTACGTTCTACTCTTTAACGCTCGAACTTCAAAGCAGATTCAAATGACCCGTTTTAAGTATTTTATTTTAGAATGAATGAAAAGTATAAAAGCAGTTCTGCGGGTAATTATTAAATAAATTTGTTTCTGTATGAATATATCATAATGAAAATAGCACAGTTTTGCATAAGAAATAAATGACGAGTCACTTTGACTTCTAGTTTTAACGTTCCAACTTGTAAGTGAGAGTAATGTGTTACCTAGAAGTGTATACAAATATGATTTGTGTGTACAAGCAAGCGTGTATTATGTGTGATCGTGTTTGATTTACATGTCTCTATGGTATACATATACTAGAAATAGTTAGTCAAGGGAAAAGTAGGTAGAAGGTTAATTTTGCAATATTTCTTCACGGTATAGTTAACAAACTTGCTGCTCGTGTCCGTTCAACAACGTGCATGCTTATCTTCGTTTCGTAGCAAGGATAATTAGTTTCTAGCAATAAAGTGTGGATTTTATGGATTTACACGTGACAGAAACGAATAGATAAAATATTAAAATAGGAACTTCAATACGAATTTCAGAATTATTTTAGACTTTCTTAAAACCTAGAACAAAAAAAAATATTAGTCGTGAGAGGGTTCATTTAACTTCAGTTCTCTATAAATTACATAATATATAAAATTTCACTGAGAATAATATTAGCAAAAACTGGGTGTATAATAAGGATACATTTCTTCAATAATTGCATGTTAGTGAAAGTAGAGGAAATTCAGTGTTAAAAATAATATTGATTACATTACCGACAAAGAAGACAGTCACTGTCGTTAAGTTCGTAATTTATGTGATGTATATTTTATTACGTCACATTTCGCTTGTGATGTGTAATCTATTATCGCATTAGTTGTCATCTCAGCTTTACTGCCAATTGTTTTATTTTAAATTTCCGATAGCAACGAAGGTAGAAAATATAAGTTATATGTCGTATCACATAGTTAATCGTCAGGATTCATAAATCAATCATCGTTGATAGTATCTAAAGATTTTCGGTAGTAGACTCTCATTGATGTTACGATTCGTAATCCAAGTTTCCCAGTTAATCCACTTTAATCTAGTTTTCAAGATTTTCCTATTTTCGTCTCAATTCTTACTTGATATTTACGTAGGTTCTGATTTTAGATTTTTCTAGTAGTTGAGTATTATTATTATTATTATCAATAACAATAATTTTTCTAGTCACAATATCAACGATTTTATTATGAAAATGTCATAATTGGTATTTAATAGTAGATACGTACTGTCCACATGTTATTTGAAGACAGATAAATATGATGTCGTCAGATTTGCGTTACAAGTGAAAGAAAAGTTTTAGATATTAGGAGCAATTGTCGTAATTAGATGTCGTTACTCGATATCCTCAAGGACACGTTATTTAACTGCAACTTGTTGGTATCTGTTTCATATGAATGGAATGTACCTTTTTGTAATCCTATGTACTAACCATTAAAGGCAACTTTCATTTCACCCGAGAAGGCATTTGCGCAAACTAAGGCTACTTTGAATAACAATGATATCTAATACGATCTTATTTATCTTGCCCCTTGAATATCATAATTCTGATATGACAAAATCGAGTGCAAAACACCCCTTGTTCGCACCAATACTAATCGTGCGATTACGTCTATTATTCAACTGATTATTTAGGTGTTATCAAGTAACCTGTTTATTAAAAATGGACATATTGATTTGAGAATTGATTTAGTCGATTGATTCAGTTCACATCTTGCATGTCAAGTATAAAACTGTACAAGAATGCAATTTTTGCTTTACAAATACTGTTTATTCTATGGCATCTATTTTATTGTGATCGTTTTTAGTACTTTGCCCCCAATATTACACGCATAAGTGATGTATCCTTCAATCTGATGCACAAAGCTAACATTCATTATTATTTTTACAACATTATATTGGATCGCAACATAAATTCGCTCGGTTACCTTGAATATCTTCTTTTTCTTTATTAACAAATTAGCGAATTTCAATCGATGTAATTCATACAAAAAATAATTAACAATCCTTAATTACAAGTAGTTTTTATTTAGTCACAGTTGTCTGCACTTGCAACGAGTCACGACTGAATTGTTAAAATTAGAACATATATTTATATTTGCAACCGAACAAACTCATGTTACGAACTGTAGTTGTACAAAGTTAAATGAATTGCGTTTATTCAATGCTAATTTAATTAGCACAAGATTTATAGTACTTATAGTCATTTTAAGTAGGGGAAAGTTGTCAAATGCATACATATCCTCAATATCCTGTTATTCATATTTATTATAGTAAACATTTAGTGATAAACATAATATTTATGAATAGAAATAGCTTGTTCAGAATCAAACAATATTTAAGAAAGACTCGCGCAATACTAAACTTGAACTAATTTTAAAACTTGAAGCTTCTACTTTCGCAATTTATGGTGAAGCCATTGTGAATGGTTGAAAACGAATACTTACGAAGTCTGTCATTTTAACCCGTTTAGACCTGCCATGCCATAAACGGTATAATTCATTAAATAAAACAAATAAATACCATATTTGAACGTTTGAATATGCACGAGCCTACTGTGCCATGTATGGGAGGGCGATTCCCAGCAACCCTTGCATGAATTTATGTTTTTTGTATTTTTATAGTGGTTTCCGAGCGTCCTTAACACATTGATTGTCATGTTACCCATATTTGGACGACGGAATTATATTGGATTGGCACGAAAGCAATTTCGGTATTTTAAGGTGCAATAAAACTCAATTTTTTTTGTTCCATGATCCTTTGCCATCTTTTTGGGAGCTTCACAAATATTTGCGCTCATAAAACTTCTGGATCTTATCGGCCGAAACTAATCCAAGTGCGATTACAGGTCATCGTCATTAGTGAAAGGTCATGGTTTGAATAAAAAAATTGGGTTTTATTTCACTTTAAAATACCGAAATTACTTTCTTGCCAACCCAATACAGTGGGTGTAAAAAGTATTCGTACACCCTTTAAAACAGAATAACTTTTTTTTAATCGTACCAAACGATCTGATTTTTTATAATCAATTAGAAGCATTTGTTTACGAAATGATATGTGAAAAAGATTTTCAAAAAATTATAATTTACAAGGTTACATGCAAAAATAAAAAAGGCATTTTTTTAAAACATTTTTATTTGGGGCCTTCATGAAAATTTAAAATATATGTTTTGTAGATCTATGTTAGTTATACACATGTTGAAAATTTCATCGAAATCGATTAACATACACACGAGCTACAAGCGGTTAAAAATTTTGAAAATCCAGTTTCTGCTTAAAATCCACAGAATCGTACGTCTTTCGATGCGTGTCGTTTTTTCCTGCGTAAACCGATTTCGATGAAATTTTCAGTATCTGTATAACTGACATAGATGTACAAAACATATATTTTAAATTTTCATTAAGGCCCCAAATAAAAATGTTTTAAAAAAAGCTTTTTTTATTTTTGCATGTAACCTTGTAAATTGTAATTTTTGTAAAGTTTGGTACAATTATAAAAAAGTTCTTTTGTTTTAAAGGGTGCACATATACTTTTTACACCCACTGTATATTTCGGCAGACATAAAAATTGATTTCTGCGGCGATAGATACAGTGCGCTCAATTTGTTTATAGTCTGTGAAATGTAAACTCAATACTTGTGGTCGCTCAGTCGACGGCGAATGTGTTAATTTAATTTGGAACGAAAATTCCATAAAATTCTGACTACATTAGTTCCTGACACGTCGACTGCGACAAGAATTTTATAGATTTCACACAAGTCTCAATAATTACTAGACTGCGGATCTTTATGCATTTTTGAAGAAATTAACTGGGCGAAATATAAAACGATGAAAGATATAAAAAATCTAAGAATAATGTTATAGTGTTTCCAACGTGAAAAGATTATTAAGGGATAAAATGAATTTTTATTTAACTACTGCTTCCCACAATCAATGCTGAACATTTTTATTTTGCATAAAGATCCGCAGTCTAATAATTACGTTTATAGAAGCAGTCAGTGTTACCCATAGCAGTCGTTAGTTACTTGATAATGAGGTTCTCGTCTTGCACTATAATCTAGTTCCTCTCGCCATTAATAAATTGATATTCACTGGTATTAACCCTTAGCACACGAGTGGTGACTCGAAAGAGAGAGAGTCGCCATTGAAAATGGCTGTACCATTATTCAAAATATTAATAAATAAACTTTATTAAATATGTTGGGATCTAACCAATTACTAAACATTTAAATATTGCATGAGGTGTTACATCAATTTCATATCCATAAAATGAAAAGAATTATATAGAACGGAATTATTATTACTAGATCGGTAGAAATGTTTAATTTTTGAGTTAGATTAGGTCCGAGTGCAAACGGTTAATTTTATAACAATCTTTTCTAAGTGCTTTCATAACGTCGACCACCGTGTCCCCCGTGGCGTTCAACGTGTTAAACATGAAATCCGATGTACGTTAAATTGCCGGGTTCCGTAAATCCAGTGTGAACATCATTTGGACAGATGCAATGAGATAATGAGGGTTAATGATTCGCAGCAGGAGACAAAAAAAAAGATGAATGGGGACGTTATATAACTATTCGCGTGTACAGTTCACCACGTGTCGGTGAGTTCTCTTTTTCGTTTGTATCGTGTGTCGCACAGAAACCGAAAGAATTCCTTTCTCTCTCATTATTGCTTTCAGGCCGCGTAGCAATAAACTGGTTGCGCGGTGCAACATTCGATGCCCCGACAAGGATAAATATCTTGGAAAGGTCTTGTCTTCACTTGTCAGAGAATTAGTCTTGCTGGATTTCGTCACTTTTTCTCAGCCATGCGTAACGACAAGCTCAACATTCTCGAGAAAATGGCAATTTTTCTTTCCGCATCTGTTCATCAGCTAATAATCATGCAATTCCATCGAGCCGCAAACCGTCGTTGTCTTACCAGTTTACGTCTCATTAGGTATCATTATAATATCTCGCGCGTGATGTTATCGCACAATTTATGATGGCTTCAAAAGTAATAATGTCGATAGGCTCGGCTATCGGTATGCAATCAAATTTATCGAATCCTAAAAGAATATCGCTTTTTATCGATCGTAAAGATATTACAAATTATACAGGGTAAGTTACCTAATATTTCGACCATTAATAGGGCAATTTTTTTTTCTTTTTAATGAACACTACAATCGTTTGGCATTTTTATGAAAATAAAGAATAAGTGCGATTTATCTATGTAAACAAAATTCTGTATATATTTTCATCATGTTACTTAGGTTTTTCAGTTCCATTTATTTCGAAATGGTGTTTTTATCGTCAGAAATTACTTCATTGTCATGACATCTGTCCTTCAGTTTATTTGACATCAACAATTCCCATTCAGTTTTATTTTATACGCACATATCTACTTATTGTTTGACCACAAGAAAATTATTTTCGAAGAACTTTTGGCGAATAAGCAAAAGATATTTAATCCGTCTTACTTGTAGTTCAAATAATAAAAGGATTATTTCTTAATATTCATATAAAATTTCAAATTGATCGATCCAATATTTTTTTTCTGTCAACCAGTTACAAGGATGTTATTTAAAAACAAAGCGATTAGTTTTGCAACAGGCGTATCTATCTGCATAATGCGACCTTGTGTCTTACGTGCATGTCTACAGAATTTTTTAAATATTAAAATGGAAAAAACGTTTTTTTAAGTTTGCAAACCAGGATAACAAAAGATGTTTTTTGAGATAATTTACTCAATAAAAGTATTTAAGTTAATGTTTTCCAAATGAAATTAAACCGTTTTTATTCGAATTAAATGATTTCAAACCATAAATAGCTTAATCTCTCTTTTTCAAAAAATGCCACTATCGGTGACTGTATTAAAGTTTATCAGTTCCGTTTAAGGAAACCTTCCGTGACCTTGAAGTTTCTAAAAATACGACTTGCCCGAGCCAAAGCAAATACTTTCTTTTTTACAAAAATTTTGCATGTTATTAAAGATGACAAATATAATTCTGAAGTCTAGAGTCTTGGAAAATTGACGCTAACAGATGTATAATGAAAGTATGCTACTGTGAGAAATATATGTTACGGTTGACAAAATATACAGGTCTGCGTCGCACTTTCCCATGATTTCAAGGTTGTTGTTGTTTCTAAACCAGACATTAACTGCGCGCATTTGTAAGAATAACAGATGATTAGATGAAGATGAACAGAGAAAAATGGAGATGGGACATCCAGTGAATCACAGTAACATTCGGACACATTAAAAGGACGATAACTTTTTTAATATTGGACCTGTGTGGACCCATATCGAACATTTAAAAAATACATTTTTTATAATTGTATTTGCACTAATTCGTCTAACTTCTCAAAAAATTCCAAGTCGTATGATCCGACGTTAAAAAACCGGTGTTATGTTAACCTTCAGTTACTCGCACTTCGCATTCTGCGTAATTGTTTACACGAAACTTTATATAAATGGAATACAAACAAATTTTTAACGAATAAAATAACTATCTGAATGCAAAATAAATATTCGCTAGTATAATCTACATCTTTGTTTGTGCTCGAAACACTAAATATAAAGATTTGAGATTGCAGATACTATTGTATATGCGAGTAATTAAAAGTTGATAAGCCTAAGGCATCATTGCTGTTTCTTTTTCCTCGCGATCTTCAGAGATATAGACATGAAACTCGATAATCTGAACGTTTGATTCATTTGAGTAACTCTATCCTTGAAAGCGTTTTATAATCTTATACGATATTTCACATAATTTGAATTATTTAATTCCACATTCGGTTAAACCTTCTGTCACGGTATCTAATTAAAAAAATGTATAATATTTCGATTTTGTAGGCCTTATTTCGTTTTCTCGTTACAGTTTCTTAGTTTAAATTACTGTAAATCAGTTTCTATTCCGTTCCCGACCTTGTTAATCCAATTTTCCCGTTAACATAACCGGAACCAACGATTTTTTGCTTGACGCTCGGATTCATATTCTTTTCGTAACGCACGCTGTCATCGTTATTATTCCTGCTAGTCCTGATTCCGTTGCTTTGAATCTATCATATGCGCGGCGCCATTCTATTTAATAATTTACATTCGATCAGATAAACAGTGTTTTAAATGAGTCGTTATTGTTTTTTCCGTGATACAGAATGAACATTTTCGTTCCTGTTCTTTTCTGAAGTTATACAAGGTGATCGGTAACTAGCAGAACAACATAAAAGGGGAAAAAATTTGGCATGAAAAAAACTAAGTTGAAAATGTTGAACAAAATGTTTTTATACGAGGCTTTGTCTTTCGAGAAAATCGAGTTTGAAAAATTCGGTGAACACATGTGCTGTTGAATAGGATCGCCTGGTGCGTCTGTTCACGATTTACCGATTCTACTTCTTACAAATTCTAAGCGCGTGTACTTGACGGACTCGCCACAAAGTCGATTTTCTCGAAAATAAAGCCTCGTATGAACAAATTTTAATTTACATCACACGACTTAAATATTTATGTAGAATCACCGCCAAGAGTTTCAAGATATAATGCCCGCTTGCTGAAGCGATTGCGGGGAACTTGAATTATTTATTTCTATGCTATCGGCATTGGTTTCTGTCGGTAATAGTAAGGGAAAAATATGAAGCACGTGCGAAGCCCCGTAGAAGATCCATTTAGCCTTCGTTACTTCCTCTACTCGGTTATCATCAACACTTGTTGCAGTATGTTTATCCAAAAGATAGCCTCAATCTACGTCAAGGCGATTCCTACGATTACATTTAATCGTTCGAAATCGTATGTGATTTGATCATAAGAAGCTAAAAAATGAACTTCATTATCACAAATTAATATGGGAGATAAGGATCACATGTTTAAAATTTAGGTTTGAAATGTATGCGTACGTGGTAAAAGATAGCATGCGCAGTTACGCACTCATTTAAAGGTTATAGATAAGTATATTCAAGACGTCATAATGCTTTTTTAACGACAGTTAAGGATGTGTCTATCCAAATGTTTCGCTATTTTTCCAATAATATATACCCAAAGAAATAAATTTGGTAAATAATTCCTCAGGAAAGCCCTTTTACAGTCTTAATGATTGCAAATTAAGAATATTAGATATCTAGTAAATCTAGTGTTAATAAAATAGGAACATCGCGATAGCTTTTCACGCGAGGGTAACAGTGTCTGGGAAAGGGGAGAACTCCCGGGAAGCCGGTTTCAGGTACGGGCTTCGAACATAGTTTTGCTATGCGTTAGCCGAGTCTCCGGTCTGTTTGATCTGTTGCTGAGAAGGGGGCAATGTCTGCAGGATATTGTCACTGGAAATACCACGAGGGGATCAGCTTGCCCGACATTTACAACCACCAAGTTAGCAAACACAGGTAGCATGGCCGGATACCTCATGACGTCCATCTGACCACTGAGGCATGTGCGGCACGCGCGCCTAAAAAGCCTCGAACGGTGGAAGGGGATCGGTAGTTCTCTCGGAAATACATGTTCGCTGCCTCTTTACGAGGTAGACGAGGACTGTCTGAAAAGCCCTATTGCTTGCTTGCAGCGGATACCGTCCGACTGTTTGGGGGTTCAGCAGAGCCGGATTAAGGGTGTAGGAACGGAGTTGACCTTGAAGAATCGAAGGCTAATAACATTTCTGTCCAGTAGGGGAGTGCGCGCATTTTCTACAGTCGAATGTCGCGGGCACAGCAGCGCCAACGAGATAACATTTCGGCGGTGACAGCAGTCCCAGTAGCAGAAGTAGCAAATGCTACGGGCCCCGTGCTCTTCTAAGGGCCCAGCGCTTGCAGCGGAAAAAGCCCTGGCTACTATTAACAGATATTTCTGCTAAAGAAAGGTTCTTCATTGTGTTTTGTTTTATTATCATGCAAAACCTAGGGCTCCCAGGTAACATTTGCTACGGGGCCTGCGCTAGCTTAATCCGGCCCCGGGGTTCAGCGAAACTTAAACTTAGAAATTTAATCTTAGAGGGTTCCCGAAAGACAAGAACATGCGTGGTAGTGGGCCTGAGGAACGAAGGACTAAGGAGCAGTACGAAAAGTGGAGGCCCTTAGTCCTTCATGAGCTCGGGCATCAACTACTTGGTAAAGGGGCGGTCCATCGACCGTTTACGGCACGCCAGTTTTATTCTCACTCTTAACAAAAAAAAAATAATGGTCTGGGTTAGAGGGTAAGACAAGAACATGCGTGGTATAACCCGAGAAGATGGATGCTTGACAAGCGAGTTGCTGACACGGGGCCTTGTCAACATCCCGGGCAAGGATGAGGGAGGAAGAGGCTCCTCGGTCTCGGACGTGCGGTTTTTGTTTGGTTACTTTTCCGCATGTCTATAAAGAAAAGAAAAAAAGATCTGGGTTAGAGGAGGAGACTCGGGGGTTGGCTACGCGACTGGGGGCAGCATTGTAAAAGAGAAGGCCCACACGAAGGAGCACCGATGTGCCTGATACTGTCAACTGAGTTTAGGCTGGTTGGGAATTTCGGCGAAGTGGGTGGCTCACAAGCGTCGTTTTCTCTTTCGGAGAAGGGGAAACTAGAAGCGGGGACTCTTGCACGGAAATAGATAGTCATCGCAGCACGGGGATCCGTCAACCAAGTCTGCACACACTATCCGACTAGGTTAAGCGGGCTAATCGAGCAGTCGCTTCGAACTGGTCCCCGTCGTTCCGGTTAACTCTCCCGCGAAAATCTATTTAACGGCAGCTACTCACGCCCTCCCTCTGGATCTCTCTCTTTCTCTCTATCGCAACGGGACACAGCAGCTTTCCACGCAAGGGCAATAGAAAGGAAAGAGGGAGAATCACCGGATAGCCGGGGTTTAGACACGCGCCAACTAGTCTTCCTAGAAGTTAGACGAGTGTTCAAACCGTTCGTTCTGCTACTGAGAAGAGAAGGGTTGCGATTGCAGGACTATGAGGGGACCGGCTAGTCCGACAGTACAATCGATATAACTCAAAAGTTGGGTAGTATGGCCCGGTTTTCGATGATCGAAAAAACTTCAGGACAGTGTGCGAAGGTCGGAAGCCCGGTAATCTGCCACGCTGCTTCTTTAGAGGGCAGAAAAGTACTGTACGAAGGTGCTCTGCGTCTTCTAATAGAACCGTCGCGTCGGGAAACATAAACATAAAGGTTGAGATTTAATTTAATTTAAATCTAATCGTATATCATCTCGAACGATCGATGCTACCGAAAAAAATATCAAACATATTTTTATAAATATCTTGCAAACTAAAACCGTGCTGCGGTAACATGTATAGGAAAAAGTTTTTTTTTTATCTTAATGTTGATTCTTTACATTGTAAGAATAATTTTGTTACTAAATAACAGGAGGCAGTAAGCTCACAAGTTTGTCCGGCTTTGTTTGGAGTCTTCATTGTGACTCTGTCGAGTATTGTAAGTTTCGGTTGCGATAAATAGACTGCGTATTTGATGCATTTATGACAAAACTCGGTGGACGTAATTTAAAACAGTGAAAACATTAGGACAATTTAACATCGCCTATATGTTATTCTCGAGTTATTAAAATTGTTGAAAATGGAAAGAAAGTTTTATATGGCCTCTGTGTCTTGCAATTGACGAAGACAATTTTTATTTTGCATAAATATCCGCAGTCTAGTGATAAATCTTGTATTGTGATTCTTGGATATTGTACGCCAGAAGTGGTTAAAAGAGGCTATTATGGTTAGTTTCCGGTAGTTAAAATGTTGGGACACTTGAGACACGAATCCTTGCAACACGGCCAGTTAATGTGGCCCGCCGAAACCCGAGTGATGCGTGATCGATTGGTGAAATTGGTAATTGGCCCGCGTGCGTATTGTAAATAAAGGCATTACGCCGAGGATCGTTCGAGGGGAATCACGCAATGGGGACACGGTACCCCGGTGCCTCGCCTTAATTGGTCTGTAACCTTGTCACGTTGGCTAGTACCAGCAGAACGCGTTTTGTTTGGTTCCCCTGTACGCCAATGTCATCGTGGATTTGAAAATTTTCGACCAATCCTTTGTTCGAGCCGAAATGAAAAAGCCGCCGTGCCGGACGGGAGCTGCATCGAATGTGCTACGTCAATTAGAGCCTCGCAAATCAGTACGCGCAACAGTGTCTAAACTTTTGCAAGTTATCTACACCGATACAGAAAGTCCAGAATTGACACGATTTATTAAGAAGACTGAAAAATTCCAAATAGTAATACAGCCTGTGCTTCTTCGTTAGAGAAAATGATGGAATTATACGATAGAAGAATATTTATATTTTTCTGGTAGACACAAATGACAACGTTTATTGGTATCGATTGTATCCGTTCTGTACGATCGATTAGCAGACTGCGGATCTTTACACATTATCGACCGATGATTATTGCATAATTTTGAAAAATCTATGGTAAACGGCTAAACATTTTTTAATGGAACCTTCAATTGCAACAGCAATTTTCATTGCGAACCAACAAGTCACCCGCAATAACGTCATCTAATAGTTTTATTTAATAAACTCTATATCTCGATCGTCCAAATGTTTAAATATTTAGAATAATTTTCTCGGCGCTACGATTTCGATCAAATTCCACACTATATAGCTAATTTGTAACACTCCAAACGTATCAAGATTCAAATCCGAATCGAGATACGTTTGGATTGTTACAAATTAGCTATATAGTGTAGAATTTGATCGAAACCGTAACGCCGAGAAAATTATTCTAAATAGTTTTACTTAAGATTGAAATGTAAAAGATAATTTCTATACTTCTTTTTGGCACAGCACAATTATTGAAAATCCTATTAATAGGCTTTCGGTAGGTAAAGTGTTAAAATAAAAACTGGTTGCATCAATTACAAGACACGCGAGCCAAACAAAAATGTCTTTTTTCCTTATCATTTTTTCCGTATCATTTTCTTCATAGTTACAGCGATTAAAACGTCGTTATCCCCAAAAGTGTCGTAGAAAAGAAAGATATTGATTACAAACGAATAAAATTTTATTTCATTTAAAAAGAAAGGCGTAACATTCGTATTTATTAGGCTTTGTTTAGAATCTTCATGACGACCATGACTGGTTAAAATACGTCAATGGGTTAATAAGAATTAGAATGAAATCCACATTTCACTGATCAGAAAGAAGCGACTTGAAAATGTTATTTTGAAATTAATATATTGTTCATATACGGACATCAACCAAGTAGTTATAATCATAGATTACCTCTTGTATGTGTTTTCATAGTGTTTCGAACACTCCCTCTGAGTAATTATCGCAAACTATCGCGGAATCTTAATGACACCCGAGTCACGTGAGCAAGGGAACGAATCTTTCTATTGACAAGCGTAACGCGTAGAATGTGGATACGTAACGGCGACGTTTAGCCCCTCTTTTAAACCGCCGATCACGATCGCTGCTTAAAGAGATCAAGGCAATTCACAAAGACGTAAATGATCAAAGATCCTTGGGGATTCTTGTGCAAATAATGCCGACGGAATGTATATATGTATATGTATTGTATGATAGATTGAATTTATATTGTTCAGAGCGCACACGGCGTAATAATGATAAACGCACCGTGCTTCTGTGTAGTGTATTGGGTTATCGCACTTAAAATGACGGATTTCATAGATTGACACAGTGTAGATTTACTGCAGTACTTTTATCTGTCGGTACCGATTCTTAATCAAATAGATATCGTTTTATCTTTGTCAAATGTCACGAGTTAAAGGGTCGTACGGAATCGTTTAAAATAGATTTTTAATAGAACGAGGCGATTGAATTAAATCATTTTCATGTGTAGATATATCGTACATTTGCATTTGAATGAAAATTTTCTACATTTCGTGCTAAATTTAACTTAAGCTATTCTAGTTTTGAGCTTGATATTTTATGCTAACTTTGATCTATAAGTTTTACTCATCACGCACTTTCTGTTATTGGACTTTCGTATGTAATTGCAGTTATGCTTAATAATATCCTCAAGTTATTAGACAAATTAAGTAAGAATTGTGCTATCATAAACGAACAAGAAGAAAAATTGAAATATTGTGTATGCGGCTACAGTCAGAAAATTATGTTGCTTTAATTGTGATACTATCTACATAGATAGGTGTAGTAAAAGTGTACACCATCGGACGATTCGATCATGAAATATCGTCCAAATCAACTTGAAAAACAGAGTTTCGACAAAAACAATAGTTCGAAAAAATTCAAAATGCTTTAAAAGAATAGTTAGAAAATAGGGATATATTTTCAAAACACTGTTCAAAGGCAAGAAAAACCTATTTCAATTGGATATAACACGCGTAAGGAGAAAACGCTTATCGCATGGCAGATATCACAAGTAGGTTTTCGCTTTTATCAAAACAGCAAAGATAAATGAAGTACTTACTATCTTTCTCTGTTCGAGAGTGATTATTAGTGTCATCCATCCACTTTCACACACCACGAGTGGATCATCCTCTAGAAATGCATCTTCCGTTAGAATTAACCGTTTGCCATTATGCTAACAAGCCAATTAGCAGTTTAACATCTTTTGTCATATCAAGATTCATGATCATTCGCTTTCATGTAAAATTGTTCTTTAAAACGTTCTTTTCTGAATACCAAAATGCTTTATTTTTTAAATTCGGATGATGGAACAGTAGTTTGATCGAACTGAGATTACTTTTATTATGTATATATTATTATATTATATATTAACTTCGTTTTGAGACCCCAAAAATAGATTTTCTCAAATTCATTTTTTATGGAAAGAAACAATAGTTTTAAGAAGATCATTCGAAGAGCCCATTTGGTTGATTATGCCATTTTATCGATCACTCAAACGATAAAAAAACGGACTTACCGATTAGCACATAGTTGCACAAAATACCATAAATCAATCATAAAATAAATTCTTTGCCCAATGCACGAGCTTCGATACTTTCTTGCGATAAGATGCTTGCTGCTTACATATGTATACTCATGATACTACAGTTGACGCGAATTAATGGACGGTGACGGTGAAATGGATGGTTGTTTGCACGGCCATATTGCAAAAACATTCCTGTCGGTCTTCTGTTTTGTCAGGCTCTTTTTTTACATAATGAAAAAGCACGGAAAAATGTAGCTGACACGTTGTAACAAGATACTGAAATTTCTTTACACAATTGTTAGATCGTTGTTCTCCGTATATGGTTTTTTAAAATTGAGGATAACATGACATGAGAAATATTAATTGTGTATAGTCCGTCATTCTCATGAAAGAAGTCATTAACCTTGTATCCATTGCTTGTGTCAAGTCGACACATTTTTCATTGCTTCTGGAAAAATAACATTTATTGTTCGTGGATGAACAAGTGATCCTACTTTAATCTTGCCCCATCTTATCACACTTATTCGTCTTCGCAGAAGTAATTTACAAATTTAATTATTTATCTTTCCATCACATTAATGTCTTATTATTGTCTTTTAATTTGACAACAAAAGACGAGCTAAACCAGGAAAATGCAGGACTAATGACAATCGAGTATTAAAAGTTCAACATTGTCAGATTAAGTTAATTTCAGAATTCGGACAATTTGTGCAGAGTCAGTGGTACTCCACGTGTTTATGACGTTTGAAAATCATCAAAAAATCAGCAAACATAAAAAATTGTTGAACCTAATTCGATTCCATTTAATTTTTTATTTTTTTTATTCAAGATTTTATTTACATATTTTAATCTTCTGTAATCTTAAAATAATTATATAAACAGCAATTGGTTAGTTTTGTTACAGAATTGAATCCTTTTCGTGGAAGAGATAAGAATAATCTGTGCACGTAAATTGTGTTGATTGAAGTGATAATTGTCCATAGTCCATTAGATCCGAACGATTACCGTATCTACATCACTATTCGTCGGTTCTATCGAAGAGGTAGGACAGTGAGTATGCCTCTACGTAGAAATCTATTCTTCGTTCTCATTGTTTATCACCTGTCAGGTTCAAGTGGTATGCGACAAAACATTCATTGCTTTAAAGTATTCGCACGTGTAAATAGAGAGAATATTTTCTTCTTGGAATTCTCGCGAAAAGATTATATCTAATTATGCTTCCATCTTGTATCTCAGTCGCTCAAATAAATTCTTTGTTTCTATTCTCCATATATTGTACAGCAGACTACGTTTGCATTGGCAACTAAGATTTCCTTAGAATGTTTTATTTATCTAAAATTGGTTGATACGTACAACGGAGCATATGCCTTTTTCTAGATTCATTTTAATGAAATTAGAAGACTTTCATTTTGATATTTTGTACATATGTTCACCATTACCCGGAGTAAACATGCAATGTACGTATATTTTCTGAAGCTAAAATATTTAAAATGATATGAGCTACACCTTCTTGAACAAGATATTTTTATAAACTTAACTTTTTGCTCGATACGATTCGAACCGTGCTAATGCTTTTGTAGATATGGTTTCGTGGACGTATACTTTAAAAAGATGCAATGAAACTTTATTTTTTCTTAATTCTAGCCCATAGTACCTCATCAATTAGTTTCACACAAAAAAGATTATTGCGTTTTTATTATGGTGCTTCAACGCGTAGAACAAAATAACGTAACGAGCAAATCTCAGCATGAGAATGCGTTTTTGATCGATGACTGAGGTGTCAGATACGAGTCATTGAAAGTAATTCAATCGCAGATATATCGATACAAAAAAGGTCAAGAACAGGTGTGGCTAGCTAGAAGTACGACACAACTTAAGTACTGCGTCTCCTAGACCACGTATACGTACACGAGGATTGCAAGGACCCGGGATTCCACTCCTGATTTCTTAATAATGCAAAGACGGGGTTTCTTAGTAGTCAAAATCGCTAGATGAAAGATCAATCTAGGTGGCTATTATCCTCAAAAGTCTACTTTTACGTTTACGACGCGTAATTCTCTTTATTCGACAGCATAATAAGAAACACGGTTTCTCTCGTTAATATTACGAGCCAGGGCAGCGAGCAGCACGAGGGGCTGGCAAAGGGTTGTTACTCTTGGAATATGGCTGCAATTTGTTAGGTTAGTTAGTTAGTTAGGTACGCAGACGAATCTGATGCGATATCAGGAAGCCGCTAGGATTATAGACGATGAGGACGAACCTGACGCGTGGTCAAGGAGCCTCTGGGAATGGAATGAAGCGCAGACGAACCTGATGCAAAATTAGGGAGCTGCAGGAGGGTGAAACTTCGTGAACGAACCCAATATGAAATTGGGAAGTCACTGGGAGTGACGTGCAGATAAACCCGATGCGTAACCGCGAAGCTGCTGCAAAGTCGTAGAATAACGCGGACGAACCCAATCCGAGATTAGGGAGCTGTTGGGAGGTTGAATGAATCACAGACGAGCCTAATCCGAAATCAGGAAGCTGCAGAAGGGTGAAACTTCGTGAACGAACGCAATATGAAATTGGGAAGTCACTGGGAGCGACGTGCAGACAAACCCGATGCGTAACCGGAAAGCTGCTAGGAGGTTGTAGATTAACGCGGACGAATCCAATCCGAGATTAGGGAGCTGTTGGAAGGTTGGATGAGTCAGTCGAACCTAATCCGACATCAGGAAGCTGGAGGAGGGTGAAACTTCGTGAACGAACCTAATGTGAAATTATGGAGACACTGAGAGCGACGTGCAGACGAACCCGATGCGTAACCGGGAAGCTGCTAGGAGGTTGTAGATTAACGCGGACGAATCCAATCCGAGATTAGGGAGCTGTTGGAAGGTTGGATGAGTCAGTCGAACCTAATCCGACATCAGGAAGCTGCAGGAGGGTGAAACTTCGTGAACGAACCTAATGTGAAATTATGGAGTCACTGAGAGCGACGTGCAGACGAACCCGATGCGTAACCGGGAAGCTGCTAGGAGGTTGTAGAATAACGCGGACGAACCCAATCCGAGATTAGGGAGCTGTTGAGAGGTTGGATTAGTCACAGACGAGCCTAATCCGAAATCAGGAAGCTGCTAGGATGATATAGTTTTCGTGGGCGAACCCAATGCGAAACTGGGGATCCATTAGGTTGTAGAAATCTCCGTTTGAACTTTAATATGTCGCGAACGAACCTGACACGAGATCAAGGAGTCGCTAGGATTGTTAGTGAGCCTCGTAACTAGTATAATTTAATCGATACAATGTAAGCGGTGAGATTGTATCGTCTGGGGATGTTCAATTACTAAATTACTAGATTAGGATATTGTACGGTAATTATGGGTTTATTAAATTGCACGAATTACCAAATAATACAAATATATTCTGTCTAAGACGTGTCTTACAAATGTTGGTGTCGCGACTGAATTTGTATGGAAATTAGAGTGAGGAATCAAACAATTTTTATTTTCGCCAATTGGTTCCATAACCATTTTCTATAAGAACGTCAGCAGTCTGTCTTTCTTTGAACCGAATCTTTGACCCGATCCGGACGCATCCTATTTACAAGTCATTTGGTCTTGTCGCGGATAAGCGTGTACACTATCTCTGTTATCGACTTACCACTTGTGTGAACAGTGAACAGTGATTTGTTCTGATGTCTGATTGTACGGCATATGCTCCAGGAAAATGGTACTTGAGACTCGAAAGTGGTCGATCACGTATGCTGTTAAATACAATCAGCATATAATTAATCACGAAATTATACGTCATTTTGCGATAATACTTTGTACTTCTACAAATGAAATTACTTTTCTTTTTTTGTTATATAAGTCATTGCAAAAGTCTTGATATGTTTCTAACAAATGGTATAATTCCCGTAAGATTGGGATTACATTGAACAAATGGTTGACAGGTTTATAAAAATAACATGGTTTATAAAAATAATTGTTAAACTGTTGTATGAGTTTCGCAAAGGTTCTATTGTTCCCACTGTTATCAAAAACATCCAACAAGTATACGGAGATCTTACACCACCCGAGATTACCATGAAACGATGACGGTTCGCGAAATTTAGATTTGGCAAATATGATGTATCGAATACATGAAGATCCGAGAGTTACTGCAATTAAATTTGCACCGTTGGATTTCTATCTCTTTTGAATTTTGCAATACGGTTTAAGTGGACAAAATTGTACGTCTTTGGAAACTTCGAAAAATCGCGTCGATTGTTTTTTCAACATAAAGTCGTTGTTTAAAGGCCGGTGTTTATGAAAAAGTCACAGTGTTGGCAAAGTGTCATAGATAACGATGATAACTATTTAATCGAGTGACTTACATTTTTTGTAATAAAGAGCAGATTCAAGGTAAGAACTTTTAAATATGAACATATCATTCAAATTGGAGCTCTCCGAATCGCAATAATATTATAGGTATTATTAGCCACGTGTAAAAACCGTCAGTTTCTGATTGTGCGATATCAGTAAAATAAGTCTCGAAAATGAAAAAGTAATGCTAAGATATATGTATTGCTGGTTAACTATTTTCTTTCGAAGGAATTAAAAAATGAACTCTGTCGTATTCCACCGACAATCATAGAAGATATGCGAGAACGTATCATTGCCGCGTACGCTGTAATAATTGCGGAAATGCAATTGTCGGAAATTGTCTCATTCTCTCGCATATGTGATTACACAATTGCATTGGCTGCAACAGACAACAGTTCAAACGCTGTCGGAAATACTGTAACCGAAAAGAAGTTAGAAAAATATGATAAAAAATATTTAATACGTAATCGATACTTCTTGAGAAATTTAAGGTCATCTTCAACAGTACGTGTTTCTATCGTTCTGTCGACAATTATGGTTGTTCTAGACTCTGCATATAGCTGTTCTAGACTCTGCATATAGCATCTAACGAATAACTTAGGCGTTAGGCTATCGTCTATACTCTATACAGTCTACTCTATAACTGTGAATTAACTGTGAACATTAACTCGTTAACTATTTACTTCCAAGGGTGGGTCCATAGGACATTAATTGCTTAAAATCACATTCGAAATCAACTAGCGAAGTTCCAATCCTTTAGATTGAAACGTTCCCTATAAGGGTAGATTTATGAAGTCAGTTTAGCAGCGAACAAGTAATACCAGAATTAGATTCTACAATCCCAAAAACCTCTTAAACCGTTCCGTTTGTAAGTAATCATTAGACTGCGGTTCTTTATGCAAAATAAAAATTGTCTGCATCGATTGCAAGAAAGAGAAACTAAATTGAATGTTACTTCTTCCCTTAATGATTTGAATAGAGGAAAAATCATATATTGAGATGTTCAATTTTCTAAATTTTCCAACAATTTTTAATTTCACCTACTCGATTCTACTAAGTGTAATCATGTATAATTAATAGAGGCATTCATTTTGTCCAGTTTTTTGCGATTCTGGTATACTGTGCGCCAGCAGCACTAAAAATCCAATTCCTAATATTGTATAATCTATATTCCAAAATTTCTTGCAGACAACGGACTAGGAACCGGAAGTAAAGGTGGCTCGGGATGACGTGCCGAGTCTGGAAGGCGCTGTCCAGGAGGCGCATCGACGATGGCCAGGAAAACAAAGGTGAACTCGCTCGAGTTCTCGGGCTGTTCGATCTCACGGCACTTGGTGTTGGCTCTACCCTCGGCCTCGGTGTTTATGTCCTCGCTGGTAGTATCGCGAAAGAGGTGGCTGGTCCGGCCGTTTGCATCTCTTTCCTCATTGCCGCCATCGCTTCCGCATTTGCCGGTAAATTGTATATCCCACAGTCTTTCTTACCCAGCTAATTTGTTTCTCTCGAGCACAGATACTTTGAAAATTTATTATTACTTCTCAATCCACTGCGAACAACCACGGGCGTTCCTGTTTTACGAACGTTTCTACGAAGTGTCTTCGAAATCATAGTACAATCGGTTGGATGGTGATTATGATCCCAACAAAACTTCTGTAAACTCACTTTCGCTACTGTATTGTACGATAATTGCAAATGTCAAGTTTCTTTATCTTCTTTGGAACAGGTGGATCATTTAATTTTAAATTATCCATTAGGTTCTCTCAAATGAAATTTGAATCCGATTTTAAAATGCAAACATCATGAAGCGCTTCGATCAAGAAATATACTCTTACAATCTTCAAGTTTAGTACATATCATTTTAAAGTACTCAGCGGATCTTAAAGGTTTCATCTTCCGTTTTTTTTAGACATCTAATTTTACCTTAAATCAACTTTATATCTTTTATCTCTTTTTATTTCTTTTTATATGAGTAGAAATAGAATACATTGACGATAGTGTTACGTGATGTTTCGTCAAAATGCGGTTGCTAATCAACACGCAGTTTGTCGATGGTAAAACCGCAAAATGGAACCACGAATCGGAAATGACAATCTCATAAATGAAGAACGTGAACGGCCAGGAAATTCAATTCTTACCGTAATACAGTCAAGAAACTTGTAACTCATTCACAGAATCTGTTGCTTGCAATGGTGTCTCTTTTGTCCAATAAGTTTATTTACAAAATAATTTGTACTTATCAAACGTTACTGTCAAAGGTATCTGAGAAAATTTACACAGAATTTTAGGAAGGTTCTTAGTATGATACTTCATAATCTGAGTAAACACTGTACCACTTAAGGGTTAAGAAGAAGAACATTTGTTCATTTGACGCTAAGCCATTTGCGATGTTTTATATAAATAACAATATTGAATTTATTTAGATTGTCTAATCATTTTAGGTAATTGTGAAATAAAATATATTATAAAACCTGTCGTTTTGCCGGTAGTGATAGACTTAATGCGAAGACTTCATTTTTGAGAATAATGATAATGATCAAACGCGTAAACCCACACCTATTTAATAGCTCGCATATTCGTCGAATTTTCAAATTCATCTTTCTCAGAACCGCAACCTTTTTCTTTTATTTTGGAAGAATCACCACATTGTACCATGATTTCGGAGACATCGTACATAATTGATTTCCATATTAGGTAAACTTATTGTTAGTTTTTAATTGGTCAAAGGAAAACTTTCATTAGTAATTGTTAGGATATAGATTCTTGGAAAAACTTCGTTTATTATCTTTTCATATCATTGCAAATTATAATTTTACTACCAATTAGTTGAAACACCCTGTCTATTTATAGCTCAGAATGAATGAACTTTTTATGATAGTTTAGAACAAAATTGGAACTTATTGTACAAATTGAAATAATCATAACATTCTTAATTTCAGGTATGTGTTACGCGGAATTCGCTTCCAGAGTTCCTAAGGCAGGATCGGCATATGTTTATAGTTATGTGACAGTGGGAGAATTTGTCGCCTTTATTATAGGATGGAATTTAATTCTGGAATATGTAATAGGTAAACAAATTTTCTTTGTACCATTTACAATCTTTTTTCTACTACTTTAGCATTCATTCGTTCATCATCTTTTCCTTGTTTCTAGGAACTGCAAGTGTTGCCCGCGGCTTGAGTAATTATTTGGATGCGTTAATTGGAAACGTAATAAGCAAAACATTGACCTCTGTCATGCCTATTCATGTCTCGTTTCTATCTGAGTACCCTGATTTTTTTGCATTCGCAGTAGTGCTCCTCCTTGTGGCTTTATTGAGTATAGGTGTCAAGGAGTCTTCCGTCTTGAATAACATCTTTACCGTTGTGAATCTGATTACTATTGTAATCATTGTTGTAGCAGGATCGATAAAAGGTATGATAGTTGCATCAGCGTGCAAGATGCTAAGTAGAATTAGCGTTAAACCTTGAAATGAATATTGAATTATCAGCTGATCCTGAGAATTGGAGGATACCACCAGAAACTATACCAGAAACGGTCAAACATGCTGGAGTAGGAGGTTTTGCACCTTTTGGTATAAGTGGGATAATGATTGGAGCAGCCAAATGTTTTTACGGTTTTGTGGGTTTCGATGCTGTGGCTACCACCGGTGAAGAAGCTAAAAATCCACAGAAAAATATACCCATAGCCATTGTTGTATCTTTAATTATCATCTTGATGGCTTATTTCAGTATTTCCACTGTATTGACTATGATGTGGCCTTATTATGATCAGGTATACAAGCTGTACCGATAATCGTGGTACACGCACTTTTTCGTTTGACGTTCCCTTTTCGAGAATATCGAGTTTGAAAATGCAGCGAATATGCGTGCTATTAGATAAGAATCGGCTGATGCATCTGATCATGGCCTACTAATTCTACTTCCCGCATATACTAAACCACGCGAATATGACTCGATTTTCTCGAAAACGAAGCATCAAACGAATAAATAATCATTCCATTTTTGGACTTACTTTTACATGTAGAATCAGTATCCGGCCGGTTGTACCACGATTTTTAATTGTAGAATAAGACAATATCAAGGGAGTAGACTCGTTTTTCTAGGATTTGCAAGGGTGCGGGATGCGCGTTCTCATTTCTCAATAATGCAAAGTTGGGGTTTTTCAGTAGTTAAAAGCGCTAGATCAAATTTCCCATTTTTACGTTTACGAGGCGTAATTTGCATTATTCGGAAGCATACAGCTGCACATGTAGCTATTTTCATAAAGCTGCGACAACTACATGCTGCCGAATAACGCAAATTACGCCTCGTAAACGTAAAAATAGGATTTTTGAGGGCGATCGCGGCCTAGATTGATCTTTTATCTAGCGCTTTTGATTATTGAAAAGTTCCATCTCTGCATTATTGAGAAATGAGAACGCGCATCCCGCACCCTTGCAATCCTGGAAACGAGTCTACCCCGTTAAAAGCAGTTCATTGTATTATTAAAATTATATGTATGTAGAATGCTGATGCACCATTTCCTTACGTCTTTGAAAAAATTGGTTGGCACACCATTAAATGGATTGTTAACATTGGAGCAGCATTCGCGTTGTGCACAAGTTTACTAGGCGCAATGTTTCCATTACCACGTATTTTGTACGCAATGGGCAGTGATGGAATAATTTTTAAATATTTTGCGAAAGTGCACCCCAAAACCATGACACCTGTTTTCGGCACGGTAATTGCCGGTTTATTCACCGGAGCCATGACCCTTATATTTAATCTTCAACAATTGATCGATATGATGTCCATTGGAACGCTCTTAGCATATACAATAGTTGCAATTTCTGTTCTAATATTGAGGTAAATATAATACATCAAATAAACGTACAATACTAAGAGAAATATAAAACATAACTTACAAATTTAAAATGTTAAACAGTTCCTTTTTTAATGACATGTTCAAACACGGTTTGAATAATTTCAAACAAAAACATTACAAATAGAAATTTTAGTTTCATTTAGGGAAATATATCTATGTTATTCAAATTTTTAGATACCAAGATAAAGAATATACATCTAACAATCATGCCTTAACAACATCAATGAGTAGCTATAAACTGTCACCGATTAATATCTTAAAACAAATATTTAATTTGCACAATCAGAAGGAGACAAGTGAGGCTTCTAGCAAAATTGCAAGTTATGGTGTTGCACTGTTGTGTAAGTAATATTACCGAGATTACTGAGAATTTCAACAATGTTGTGACATGATTTTATTTCTGTACTATTACTATTGTAGGTATTATTATATTTGCTATTGCACTGTTCATTAATAACGTGGGTTCAAATGCCTTCGGTAACAATGCAATAGAAACTGTGATACTAGTCATACTTGTGATAATATTATTGCTGAATTTAGCAGCTGTTGCAAGGCAACCTATTCAAGAGATTGACATAGCGTTTAAGGTGAAAATTATAAAAATCTATTTCGGAAAAATAAAAAGATCACTTGAATTAAATGTTGGTGTTACTTACAGGTACCATTAGTGCCATTTTTACCATGTTGTAGCATTTTTATAAATCTTTATCTGATGCTACAATTAGATGCTTTTACGTGGATCAGATTTTCTATATGGATGCTTATTGGTAAATATAACCAGAGACGATAAGATAAGTCATTAGCATATTAATTTTCTGTTTCTAATGTTATTTATTTTCGCAGGATTTGTTATTTATTTCTTTTATGGTCTATCGCACAGTGAACAAGGAAAAAGAGATAAGGTGGAAGCTGAAATGATAAAAAGAAAGTACGCAGATCAAGTTAGAATTGTAACGAGATTCTAACAATGTTGAACTATGATGTGATACGTTCGGTATTAATTTTTAACGAATTTCTCAGAGAAAGCCCTAGGTGTTACATGAAGTGATTACCATAACGACATTAAAATACGATTAATTAATATATAGTTCATGTAAGCGCGTCGTTGAAAAGACAAAAGGATATTAACAATACGACTGTATAGAATATTTTTAACATACTATTACTATAATGCAAAATAGTTCTTATCGTGAAACTTTTAGATGCCAGTAACATACTGGTAATTTTATATCAGTACATGCATAAATTATTGCGCGTTATAATATTAATATATATTAAATGTTTTAAATATGCCCACACCATTTATTCCGTAAAAAGCTCTGACCAACTGTATAGTGTATAAGAATTTTGTAAATCCTATTTGTTCCTTTTTGTATTTATATGCTGCAACGTGTTGATATAATGTACATATTTCTTACAGAAATTTTACTAAGTTTATTGATTGTTTAAGTGCTTTTCGCACTGAAGAAATATATTGTTTTATATTAAATTATTGTGTATATCTTTTTTTTTAAACACAGTTCTTACAATAATTTAAGAATATATGCATTTCCAAGCAGTAATTTCAGATTTAATAAGAATTACATTTAATGAAATTTATAATGTACAGTTCAGAATAGCACACAATGATAATTAATTTGTTTGAAAGAAAATTTCAATTCACTCTTTATATCATTTATAATAAGCACTCAAAACTAATACAATACATATATAATGATCTACAAAAGTATTCGTATACAAGAATGGAGTTTATACTGAATTTATTAATTAAGTAATTCAAGGTAACTGCTCAATAATATTTCATGTTATTAAAAATCAATAAGAGAAAAGTTTATCTGTATGTACGAACACTTTCGAGGATCACTGTGATTTAGAATACAGAAAATGTCAATTTAATTTAAACAGTCGCAAAACAAAGATACATCACCCATAATGATATACAGGCAAATACATATCGTTCATAATAAAATGAGGCCCAAATACTTATGATTAGACTGCAAATCTTTATGCAAGATAAAAATGTTCTGCATTGATTGCAGGAAGCAGGAGTAAAATAAACATTGATTTCATCCCTTAATGAGTTTATCGCAAAAAATTTTCGAATTCCTTACTGTTTTATATTTCACCTAGCCAATCCCTTCATAGACGCATAAAGATCCACAGTCTACTTACGACGATATACTCCAGTGGCGAAGTGCTAATAATATTATCCAAATATAGCAAAGTTGTACTTTTTGTATAAATCTATACCATCTTGTTTTAGCAATTCTGCAGAGGTAAACGTTTGCTATTTTTGAATAAGTATCGAAGACGTGATTATTTAAATATATATTAACACAGAGTTACTGTAGTACTACAGGAACCATTAGTATAGTTTTAACAAAACACTTTGAGTAATTATTTCATTAAAACATACAGTAGTCGATCAATTTCGATTAAACATTTACAAAAATTCATTTTCTCACTGTTCTTATCTCAAGCTACTCTTACGAACTCAGTTTTTCTCACAACTTTTTTTCTTGAATCGTAACAAAGTCTTTCCATATCACGTGGAGTGTAAAGAAAGTTGTGTGAATATTAAAATAAAAATGTGTGTACGATTATTTCTCACGATTTTAGTTTCTTAAGCACTTGAGCTAACAGTCTCAACTTTATCATAAAAATCTAATAAGTTTATATACTGAAACAATTAAAATAAATGATACCTATAGAAGGCATCTGGTAGAATCAATATGATTATGAAAAAATAAAATTAATATCTCATACTATTATCTATTATTTATGTAAAAGCTTTCTTTGGAATGTCTCAATGATTATGGTACAAAATTTTGTGGCAAGCTTATAGAAGACAAATTTTTTCCAAATTTTCTTTTCGTAATTCCGATACTGTTACTTTTACGGGGGTATATTCCTATCTATACTTCTTGTTACAGAGCAATAAAACTAAAAATAATGTCAATTACTGACAGCAAACGCAATCGTATGTACAATCGGTATAGTTATTTGTATGTTTTAGATAATGTTTTCATTTAATGGATGTGTCACGATTCATGCTTTTACCATAAGGTCGAGTGAACTCTGCAAAGCTAAGCCTTATACATTGCAGAAAACATTAATCCCGTACGTACATAAACAGACTTTTCATATCAGTGAAAAATGTTCCTATGAGAATAAAAAGCTAGAGTATCACATTGCTAGATAATAATATAATAATACTTCATGTATTTTATTAAAGGAATCTTCAGTGATCTAAAAAACGAATTACTTAATTCGTTCTATTTACAAGTCCTCCCACACTTATGTATTGCCAGTTTGCCTGTTAAAGGTGATCACAATTTTAGACAGACTTCAACATATTATTTGTATGCAAATCAATTAACTTACCCCAATTCCAGTCGCCCAACCTGTTCCAGCTGGATTTTCATCAGTGATTCCAATTCTGCGGCAAAGTATTCCAGCACCGGAAATCGCCCATACTTGACCTTGTTCTCTAGCGACAGCTACATGTCTGAAACCTTGTTTCGCGTTTACAACAGACATATCTAAAATTTAAAAAAACAGTACGGTTAGCGACTTGAAAATGTAATTTGCAATAAAGTGAGTACAACATGCAAGCAAAACGCAATAGAAATATTGGCGAGTCTAGGGTTAACCCTTTGGGTGCTGCACTGCCTGTAATCGCTTAATAAATTTTACCATCGACACGATAGAAGATACTTGAGGATTTCATTTAATTGGACATCCTGTAGTTAATAGTAGAGATCGCGGTTTTGAACGAGTACTAAAATACCCGTGTACACGTGGCACGTGAAGTAAGGAATTAAGGATCCGTGAAGACGGATCAGTTTGGCACGTTCGAATCCGGGGACTCATGCATTTATGTTTTTTAGTTGAATTCTTTTCAACTGTTCAACTGTGAAATTAAAATACACAAATATTTGTGAAATTAAAATACACAAATATTTGTGAAATTAAAATACACGGGCAACCTTGTATTTAATATTACATGGATTAAGATTCGGATTCGTTTATTTCACGTGTCCACACGTATTTGCATATACGGGAAATAAGGATTTCTGGTTAATAGGCATTCGAAAACCGTGCTTAAAACACGCATCAAAAGGGTTATATACATAAAAACTAGTAGTTTGCTGGAAAATCTATCTAAAATAAAAGGCCTACAACGTAGTCAAACGCTCCTAAGATATACCTATGTCAGAGGGATCAGAGAATGTGTCTAAATAAACAGGTGTGTCGTTTTTATCAGCGTTTCCCAACGCAGAGCGTGTTTTATGGGGTAATCTGCAGAGTTTTCCACGAAATACAGCCTTTGGGGAGAGCATCTTACTCTTACATTTGTCTGAAATTTGTCAATATATAACAAATTAAGTAGACAATTTGAATTACCTGACACGCAGCGATAGCACAATTTAATTTAACAACTAATACTGTTAGCAAAATACTCGTAAATGATTAGTAGCCTATTAGATTCAAGGAAGTGTCTATAGGGACACTACTTGGATCCTACAAGAGATTGGGAAACGCTGGTCTGTTTGGTGACAAATTGGCTAGATACCTATGTGAATAGGATCGTTTGGCATCGCAGGTAACGTTTGCCAGTGAGTTCCTTCTGGGAAAACGTTCAGTTGCACTTCACGACGCACAGAAAGTTTACCCGTGGTGTCCAACGCCCATACTACATCTTTCCCCACAGATATTTGTTTTAGATGAGCACCTGATGGTGGTTCAACGTTCTGCCACTGTATACCTAAAGTTATTCAAGTCAATATGAGTACACAACATGAAGGTTCATTGTAATTATTGTATCATCTGTACCTGTAGGTTTTGCAACAGAAATTCCTAATCTCCAATATGAGGAACCATTTTTCCCTACAGCCCAAACTTGACCACCCGGACCACACGAGATACCTATTAAAGCTTGATCACTCGGTATATGTTCCCATGAAACTCCCTACAAATAAATATTAAAAAATTACAATGTTTGATAAAGAAACTGTTACTTTATTGAATGTTTCATTTATACCATTGGGCATGACTCTGAAACGCTTCTCCTAAATAATGCTTCACCGTTAGAAGCGACTGCCCATATATACACTTGCGCATCCGAACCAGGACTTCCAGTTGCCTAATAAACAGAATACATAATTATTTACTTGTATCTGTACTATCAGTATTATGAATTTTTCAAAACGTTTCGTACATATAAAGAGACATCGAGTAATTTTGTATTTCCTAGCTCTTGCCAGGGGCCACTAGTCGTCAATTGACACCTTCGAAACCATCTTCGTCTTCTAACATAGTCGGTAAATAATTTTTTACCATGATATTGAAAAGGAAAATCAGTAGCGTATTGCCAGCCGTCTCTATCGACACCACCGGGAGTATGAAAATCTACTATCCAGTCTGACACCTGTTTCAAGAACATGTATTTAATTAATTTAGTTAAACCGATAAAGTTATACAAATTGAAGGTAATTATTAGGGGTGGGCGGGTAAGAAAAATTCTATGTAGTAAGAGGTACAGTTTTTTGCGATTATCGCGGAAATTAAAAGAGATCGCCTATTATATGTATTGGAAAAAGTTCAAAATGTCTAGTTGCATAACATAAATTTCATCAAAATCGGAGAGCAGAACCACTTCGTAAATAACTACCAAATTTAATTCTTTTTTAAAGTGAAATCGTTAAATAATACATATGTATATCTTGTTTTCAGTGACCAAGTCCAACAAGTTCACACTGAATCGCGCAAACTGAATTCTAAAATTTGTTGAGCTCATCAAAACGGTACTTACTGACAGTACTTACTAAATTTTAGTTCTACTTAAAATCCACAATAAGTCCAGTTTGGTTTATTGGTACTCTTCTTCCACTTCAGTTTGCATCGAAGTACTCAACTATCTTATGTATTCGGATAGCTGGGTAATTCTTGTTTACCAAGGTATGACTAAGTTACTCAGTTTTACATTCCATATATTATTTCTTACCCAACGCCAGTGCATCGACAACAATTTAGTATTCTCTCGAATACGTTTCTGACGTCCTGTTGCATCACTCCACATGTAGCGGTCCGTTGGAAGACCATGGGAAGTATATCCAGTTACCGGATTCCAGCGTTGATTTTCATAAACATAATAATTATGAGTGTCCACCATGGAGTTTATCCCTGTATTGTTATCTAGACCTAAATGTATCAATACACGTATATTTAAATTTGAGTCTTACTTTCGTTTTCCAGTAACTACATTGTGTAAGAAAATAATTGCGTACGAAACTTCAACTGGGACACTCTGTATAATGTATTACCTTTCAAAAATAAACCTCCCCATCCACCGGTGTAAACCCATGCAGTACTGTCATATCCTATTCCCCATGTTACACCAACAGGACAAGTTTCAACCTTTTTCAAGTGTCCACCCATCTGCCTCCAAAATAATGCAATTGGGTCAATGATTACCTACAATTAATGATAATAAAGCAACATTAAGTTAGAATTATTCATTGATTTATATAATTATCAATTAATATAAAAGCGATTACACACAGATGGAGATTTATAAAGTACACTACATAACGTCATCAGTCCCTTGATTCTCAAATGAGTGATACTTTGTGGTAATATTCTATGGCTATAAAAAGTAAATTCTCTATCATCGATAAGTATCCTGTATCCTCGCATATCGCAAACAATTTCTAACATGAAATCAGAACCGGCTTTCAATGGGCTATTTCCGTTTCTTTCTTCGTCACCCCACTGTCCATTCTGATATGTGTTACGTATAATTACGTTCTCTCCGAGTCGTGGGTTAAAATGTAAAGCTACATCATGGGTATCTACCATGGTCTTTTGTTTCAAGCACGTTGTCGTGTAACAGACAAGATTAAATGATAATCTGAAAAATAAAATACTCATTACTTCTAATTAGTTTAATTCAGTTAATTTCGCTTCAATTATTTATTTACCTATCAGCATCATCGTGCACGCAAACTGTAATTTTTAAGGAACTACCAGGCTCAAAACCGTTTTGTAATATAGACTCAAATGGTAATTCTTTCCCTGCCACGTCCAATTCTTGTACGTAACCGTCATTAATTAATTGATTTTCCTGGAAATAATTTACACAGGAAAAGTTATATGAAAACTATTTTATTATCATTCTATGTGTGCCTTGTCAACTTGCCTCTGCAGCAGTTGGATCGTACACATATACATCTCCTAATGCTGTCGTGGTCCAAATTGAATTAGGCCCTGGTCTTCCATACACGTTATTCATTTGGCAAGAAACTGAAAGTCAAAAGAATCTTAGAATTGAAATACATTACAGTGGATACTCGCTTGTCGCACGAAACAAGGTGTCCTAACTCCCTCACTATTCAATCAAAGCTGCGATCAATGTATAACGAACAAGGTTCGCGTAAAGAACGAGCAATTAATCGAGAGTGCAATGAGCGAGAACCTACTGTGTGCTTTAATTGTCTTTCAGCTTTCGGATTAAGATACCTGAAGTTAAATGTTGCAACCAATCTTCCATGTCAGTGTCACTGAAGAACTGTAATCTAAGAACTTTAAGACGAGGTAGTCGAGGAGTGTGTATTGCTATTCTTGGGCAGCCTGGTTCACTGCAGCACACTACACACATAATTTCAGATACAGGAAATTGTACCTAAAAGAGAAACATTTTTTTCATTGAATGATTTCGAGTATTTATGAAAAGTATATATTTAACGAACCCTACCATTATTGTTGTTCTATTTGAATTTAAAATGGTTACAGTTCCAGAATCTAAGGAACCACTGTCACTACTTATCCATTCTAATTCGATAACACATTCTTCGTACGTAGTACTGCCTTTAAATTTACATTTTACATCACTATTTTTTACCCAAGACGACCTGTAACGTATTATTACAAATTAAGAAGTTTTCAATATATTTTTATAGAAAATATTCCTTACTTTTCGACAACTTTTTCATATATCGAAGGATCAAATTCTACTTTTTGTAATCTTTTCTTTAATTCCTCTAAAATACGTATTCTCCATGGTTCTCCTATATCTCCATGACTTGTACCATTAGTATCTGCGATCCTACATGTTTAAAAATAAATAGTATATTTAACTATGTATTTAACATGTACACTTACAAGCTACATTATGATTATCCGTTACGGGTTAATACTTTAGAATCTTAAATATACCATTTTGGAGGATTAGATGGGTCCATAAAACATGCCCCAGCTTCTACTTTAGACCAGGAAGCATCGCATTCAGCCCAATACATTGCACCAGAACTTTCATCTTCTCCGTAAACTCCAGAATCGCTTGTTAAATCAGGATCAAATATGCTTCCATCTGTTTCTGGATGAGCTTCCACACCAACCATAGACCCAACCGAATGAACAGGACTCCAAGCAGCTGGATTAATCTATTTCAATTTTCAATTTCAATTTTAATGTTAATCGACAAAGTAAGTTGTAGATAATTCATTTTTTTATTAACCTTAACAGTACTGCCCATGCCTTTCCCAGAGACTACAAAGGATTCGCCAGTTTTAGTGAGTGATTCGTTTGATATAGTTATGTTTGCAACGCTAGCCTCAGTTAGATCACTCATGTCCAATGAATGTGCAGATCTATATTTAATTGTATTTGTAAAAATACATTTAAAAACATAGTTAAAAACATTATGAAAATGAATAAAACAAGTAAGAGTATTACTTTTTCTTTCCTTCGTTTAAGTATATATCCTGAAAAGATGTCTGTTGAGGATTTTTGGTACCACCTTCGTTTGATCGTTGCCATAATTTCAAAGACGTTGGCGTTGGTGCCGATCGTGACTGTTCTTCCCATTCCCTGATCAGTGTTGTACCTTCGCTAGTACTATGTGGTCGATTCTGTAAACGCATTATTTAGTATTATAAAGGAGAGATTTAAGGAGGTAGTCTCGTTTCCAGGATTGCAAGGGTGATAAAGATGTTTTTCAGTAGTCAAAAGCGTTAGATAAAAGATCAATCTAGTTTATGAGGCGTAATTTGCATTATTCGGAAGCATGTAGCTGTCGCAGATTTATGAAAGTAGCTACATGCGCAGCTCAATGCTTCAGAATAATGCGAATTACGCCTCGTAAACGTAAAAATAGGAAACTTGGGATTTCGTGTTGATTCATACAACATGGGATGACCTAATAATATTTGTAGTCATGAAATATTTCGTTGGAATAATCACCAATGACCCCCAACTCTGATGTCTCTGTTGCTGAGGAGTACCACACATACTATGTCTGTTGCTTGACGTTAAACTGGCATTACTGCTTGCTCTACTAAGTTGTAGCGGTGCATTTATTAATCTCCACTTTTTACCTGTTAATTCTGAACGTGTGATATTTGTACGATAGTATAAACTTCTATCTTCGTGGCCAACAGCCCAAACCTAATAAAATTGGAATAGATAAATACAAATATTTCTATGAAAATTAAAATAAACTGAATTACCTGATCATTCGGAGCAACTGACACTTGTGACATTTTACTCAGCATTTCCACCCAGCCTGTACCAGTTGCCATTTGTTCACAAACTCCACATATTTCGCCTTTAATACCTTTCCTAAACCACACTCCACCATCTTGTGTTACCGCCCAAACAGAATCTGTACCTACACTAACTTGTACTAATTTCAAATCTTTTTGAGGAGGTTCGATCTCCACCCAATCATCCCCTATAAAATAAAATTTATATTTGTGATTGCTGAAACAGTTACAAATGTGCATATCAATTTTGAAACTTTATAAAATTTATATACCCATTGGATTTTCTCTAGTAACACCTGTACGCACCAATGCTTTGCCAACCATTAGTATAGCCCAAACAAGACCAGTTATTCCAACGCTGATTTGGCATACCTCAAAACCATTTGGTAATTTGATAGCACTCCATCTTTGCCCTTCAGGACAGGTAGTACTGGTACTAACACGAAACATTACCTGTACATTATAATCATTAGTAATTATGTCATTTTATTTCATGGAAATCAGAATTTTGTATAAAGTTAAGTACAGTTACAATAACCAAAATTATATGTTACATTATTATTTAACAATTAATGTAATAGTCTATGCTTTATTAATTCCTTTCAAAAAAATTTTTTTAAGAGTTATACCCTCCCATGAGCAGTTACTGCCCAGACTACTAGGCATCCAGGATTACCTCCAGGTATTTGATTTCCACCCACAGATATGTCAATAAATGGTTCCTAAAAGTACAATATACTCTTTATATGCATATTACAGTAATGTAAAAGGACTACAAGCTTCTATCAATCAGAAACTACCTCTGTCGCATCTTTGTGAAGAGGTGCAATAGCACACCACGAATTCATGGCACTATATCTTCGATAACGAACCCATTTCCTCCGTCTCACACACGACTTCCACTGTTTCTTGGTGGTATATACTGCTGGGAAATCAACTGCATATGTCCATCCCTACCAAAATATTAAGTACTCTGTGATCGTAAATCTTTGTTTCAATGACGACAACCAACAACAAATCTACATATAAAAAGAAAGCCGTAAGAAACAACAACCAAGACAAAATTACAAAATTCTAATAGCAATACGATACAAAGGAAGAAATTTATTTGTATATCCTAATAGATTTTGTATTGACAGTTTCAAAAAAGACTTTATCTAACAAAACGTTGGTGAATAGTAATTACATAGTAATCTAGCATAAAAAACAGGAAGTTTAGTTGAACTTAATACATTGACTGCTGTGGTGGTTACTATTAAGTGGCACTCAACTTTCGAACTAAATGTGTAAAAATCACAAATATTAACATTTAGCATTTTGTGAATGCAATTAATATTAGAATAGTGCTTTAATATATATAAATATATATCAAATAATATATACATATAAATATACAATGTGTTTCTAACATGGAAAATTTGTTGAATTGCTTGGCAGTCAATGTGTGTAAGTAAAAAAAACAAGTTTAAACGAGGATTATTCGATGAAACATATTGCATGTAGAAAGAAAGAATGAATGAAAATTGCAATAGTAAAAGATTTAATAATATTTACATCATGATCCAATGGCTGTCCATCCAAAGTGGTTTCTATTTGCCAATCACCTTCCCATTGCCAAGCCATCGATGGTAATTTCACTTTGTCTCTACTACGATCAACTGCGCCATCCTGACTAGAAAAGTTGTACCTATCTGTAGGTAATAATCTCCCACTGAATCCTTCTAAAGGAAGCCAACGCTAGAATATTATTCACATTTATTATATCAACATAATAACGATTGCGTTTGTACTCGTCTAATTTTAATAAACATACTTCATTCTCATATATTTCTTCTTTGATTCTTATAGGTACATCTAAACCATGTACGTGTACGTAAACTTGACGGTCACCTCCTATAGCCCACATGAAATGTGGAACTGCTGACAGCTGTTTGAACTCGAGACCCAGGTACATAAATTCCCTCCACATATTTCCAGTTGTCGACAGTCCGAATACGCGTCCCTCATTGTTTATAGCATATAAATGTGAACTTGGCATTTTAACGTATTGTCACAAGAATGTTCTAGTTCACCTGCAACATGCCAATTTTAATAGTATAACATATTTATTCTATGCTGTTGTAAACATTCAGAAACATTAAATGTATGTTTCTAATCTAATCAGAATTCAATTTAATCAGAGATTGACTCTATTTGTAACTACTTTGTAGAACGAGTAACCATCGATAACAATAGCACAGAATATATAAGGCATAACAATATAAATATAAAGTAATACCTTTTTTCTTTACGAAATAACAGATTGTCTATTATATCTTAAACGTATGTTAGATAACTGACATAGTATTCGTGCAGAAACAAAATAATTCAATCGTGAACAACTGATTAGAGGTTTGCTGTCCTTTTATTTAACTTTACGTCGATCATAATGTATGTACATTTTATAACAGGAACTAAATTTTAGTTGAATATCGATTTAATTACTGAAACCAGACTATTTAAGCAAACAAATTGATAATCTCAAAAAACATGACTTTGTAACGATGTACAAACAACTGTCACTGCTACTATGTACCGATTAGAACTTATTGTTAGAAGTGAGGACTGAGGACGAGGACCATTGTATATACCGCTACATACTGGGTAGCTAGAGCTAGATAACTAATAGAAAGATTTCTGTTGATTATTTTGTTATTTTCTCATTCACAACATAGAATAAGTATATGAATTATTTGAAATCTTTCTTTTATTATTTATAACAATTATCCAATAATAAATGTATTACAAGTAACCTAATTTTGATAAGAGATAGAGTGTTCCCTTCTTAGCGTCTTGCTTTTCTTTTCATTCTCCCATTACTTAGCATTACTTAGCCAATAGTATTTCTTCTTGTCACCGGCCACGGAACGTTACCGAAGCACCAACCAATAAGAAATAGTATTCATGAATTTATAGCGTCGTACTTTGTCACCCAAATATGCGACGCTAAGGGAAAACTGTACGTTATATCAGATTATATCCACTGATCTATATAACTGTTATAGACCACATAGTTACAGATGAAATATAGGAATAGACTAATAGCCTAGAAGCGAATATCTAATTTATTATTCTAAAAAAATATGGTTACATATAATTATTGTTAAAACCACAGACGCGATATAAGAATAGACCTGACACCTTATGGGACTCGGTGTCCATAGGAATCTGTATTACCGTCACGTATCCTCTCTGATAATATAGAGCGGAGTATGTGAGAGTCGAATAGGTCTCTACCTACTCTTGTAACCACGTGCAAAGCATTTTAGAGACATTAAGAATAAAATTATTACATATTATACAGGGTGTCCCACGTAAAACTTTTCATGATTTTTCCAGAACTTGCGATAATCTGAGAAAAAAATATTTTCAACAAAAGTTGATCAGTTTTCGATTGGCTATTCATTGCAACAAAAAAAGTTCGATTTTTTTTAGAATTGTCAAGGCCACCATGATTTTTTTAAATGGCATTTTGTAGTTTTGACTTAACAGTATTATAGCCCGTATCAAGACGAATTCAACGACCTAGTATACCATGACCTTCGGATGACCTTGAAATACCGACAGTATTCTGAAAGGGTTGACTCGTTCTTCGAAGAAACTCGCTTGCCCTTATACAAGGGCATACGGTAAGTTTTATACTCATTGACACAGTTTGACACTCATTTGTACGATTTAATAAATTGTTATTTTTTTCAGATTGATCTATTGCTTCACGCGGAATCTGTCGTACTTGCGATACCATGACCTCCACGGGTATTCTTTGGGATCGCCTGATGGATGATGTTTGCGTTGCTCATATTTATAGAGTACTCAGGAATATTGATTCAGGAAAAATCTGAACCAGTAGTACCCAACATAACTGCATATATATCAGCAGTCCCAATGTTCACGCGCGCGTTTAACGTCACATGCTTCATACTTCATAGTATGTGTGACCGATCTAGCCAATATTTCGATTAGAGATGAAAATGAGCGTGGAGCAAGGCGTTCCAATTCCACTGTGATCCAGTCGGCTGCAAATTCATACCAACGTCACCGCATTCATGCTGGGGACCACCTTCTCATCTGAACAAGATACACGTTTAGTATTGTAATTTGCTTGGTGAAAAATAAAGAATATTAGTATACAACAGTCAATGTGTTCTTTTTTGCACCACCCTGTACATGGCTATTCGTAAAATAAAATTAGTTCAACATCTACGAAAATTTTGGATAGAGAAAATGTTTCTTTTTGTACTACTGCATTTTCGAAAATTTCTCGAGCGTCTGGCTTGACGTTGAGTTGTACTACAGAATTTTCGAAAAAATTTCGACGATTTCTGACTTGTCGTTGAGTTGTACTACTGAAATTCCGGATACCTCCTTCGATATCATGTTCTCCCAATAAAAAATTCAATTTTCGAATTTATGGAAAATTTTCGGAAATCTTTGAGTTTGTATTAGGAGAACGAAGAATGATATCGAAGGAGGTATCCGGAATTCAGTAGTACAAGTCAACGGCAAGCCAGACGCCCGAAAATTTTCGAAATTTCAGTAGTACAACTCAACGCCAAGCCAGGCGGCCGAAAATTGACGAAATTTTCGAAAATCTCGAAAATTGAACTTTGTATTAGGAGAACACGACATCGAAGGAGGTATCCCGATTCCAGTAATACAACTCAACTACAAGTCAGACGGTCGAAATTTTTTCGAAAATTTTCAAACACTTCGAAAGTTGAGTTTTGTTTTAGAAGAACATGATAGCGAAGGAGGTGGCACAACAATCAGTAGCACAACTCGGCAAACCGGAGGTCCGAAAATTTGTATTTTTCAAAGTTTCGCTATTTTTGCAATTCCAAATCAGTAGTGTAACTCAATGACAAGTTAGGCGAGCGTAAATTTGTAACTCTACGAGAAGTCGGAGCCAAATATGCTCTTTGTGTTCAAATATTCTCTGTATTATTGCGGGATAGTGTACGAGCCCTTTTTTGGAAGTCTACAGAAAAGAATTTCTTCTGTAAAAACGTACACTATTATTGTTTATAAAGCTTCAAGAGACAAATTGTAGAAATGGGCTTTGTACGATACCCCGCAATAATTCAGAGAATATTTCAACACAAGGAGCATAAAAAAATATTGCTTCTTCGCTAAATGCATCTGTGCAGGTTCATCGAAAAAACAAGCTGTTTCGTATTCTCTGTCTTTGTCTCTCCTGCGAGAAACATATCTGCCTCTCTGTCTTTGTTTCTTGGTTCACCTTTATGCCGATGGTGGTAGTCGGTGCCGACATCGCAAGTTTACCCATTTTCTACAGAGTCGGTAATTCAGCACCGGGTGTCGATTCTTTACTGAATTATCGGTAACGTTCTGCGCAACGCCGAAATGCTACAATTAAACTGTAAAAGATGGCGCCACAATGACGATTCATGTCAGAAATATGAAATATTTATAAAAATTTGTTGTTATTACAATATATGTTTAATCCAAAAAGTATTTGAACATTTCTCATTTTCGAGAGATTGTCGATATATACTTAAACTGTGATATTTTACTTCAAAAATAGAATACAATATTATAATTGCACTTATTTTAAATCTTGTAGCTTCTACTTTTGCCATTCATCGTTTATTATTGTCCAATTGTAAGATATTTTTACAGGATACAGCGGCCAACAAACTGAAGACACTTTTTTGGTCCAAAATGTTACAAATTGAAATATCTATGTACACTGTACATTTAAAGATGGAAGCTTCCTTTTTAGAACTAATCCTAAAAACTTGATCTAAGATTATTTCTAGACGATTTATTCTAGACAATTTATTCTAGACTAGAATATTTATTTCTAGACAATGATATATAATACAACGTGAAGACCTTACACGACCAAACTTGTTCCCCATTTCTGTTCTATAAAACAGAGAAAGAACACGGGAAGAATCAACCATCAAACTTGTAATAAATTCATTCGGATAAAATTGTTTTGATTCTTTTATTAACAACTCAATTTGTAGCATTTTCGTCAAACTTATTATTGTACTATTTTCTTTTAATAAAATTGACATTGTTCGAATATATTGACAATTTCTCGAGAATCGGAAGAGTTTATAGTTCAAATATTCGTTGGATCCACTGTGCTATATCCTAAAAAATAAATGTATTAAAGAATTCCCCATGAGTCTGCCGTTTGCTGGGTGAACTGCTATAAATTATAAAATTTGGTCAGTTTTGGTGTTGGTAGGATTATTATTTATGCTGCTCATAATATTTTACTCGATGCCCGGTTATCCGTTTCATAAAAGTTCACAGGTGAGTGCAGCGGGAGGGACGGAATCGCCGCTTTAATTCTCGGGGACAGGGTAAAAGGTGTGAGTTGCGAGAAATGTGTTTTGGCGAGGTTTTCACGACTTTTGGCTGTGTGCGCGGCCTCTCATTACCCCGGAACATCTATAAAACGGCGGAGTACGAAGAGATGAAGACAGAGAGATAGGGCCACCTGTGGACATCCGTGGAGTTCGCGGCTTCACGCTCGGATTCATTCGTGGGATCCAAAGGTAAAAACTTGTAAGATTACGGCGATCGTCGGCACGATAAGCACTCGATCCGATGGAAATCCACGGGAGATGCTAATCCAAATTGACGTTCGTTATCCACCGTGTTTCCTCTACCCGGCAAACCCCTGCGGCGTGTCCCTCGATACACACAATTAATAATTTTTTAATTTCGAGCCGTGCCTACCGGACGCTGCTGTCGCCGAGAATTCATGTCGAATCGTTGTTTCACAGGATCTCAGACTCGTAGGGGAACACGGGTTGACTTCATATCTTACCGGCCGACGCGATACGATTTTTATCAGCTTGGAAGCTTAATTAAACATTCAATAGTAACGAAACGTTTGATCAAACGATGTCTACCTGCATCATACATGACGTGGTCAAACATATAGTTTCGAGATGACAGAAATGATATGATCCCCAGCGGAAGATTTTAAGTTCATTGTAAGTGCAAGTGTTGTAATAACGATCCAGGCTTTTTTTTGTATTAATTTTAGCGTTGTTATGCACGCATATTCATATACTGTAGCGTTACGATGTACATAATTACGGTTCTTATTTACGCGTTCTCGTATTCGTGTTTATCAAGTTACTGGATCAATTAAATTATACATTCATTGACGTTATGAGGTAAGAGGTATATTTGTTCTGCATTTATTTTATATGGTGACTCACTTAATCGCTCAAACATCCTTTCAGCCAAAATAACTTTTCTAAAAGTTGGTCAAACGACTTTTCTACGAACCTGGAAGAATTAGTTTAGTAGTTGACGCATAACGACAATTTTACTCTTAACTTGTCCTAACTTTTGCTCTCTGTTGATGCCACAGTGGAGACATTCGTAATATTATTTTTATTCACTTTACAATAGAATAAGTCGTTAAAAGAAGTCAGAGTGGATAAATTGACACATATTTTCAGTGTTCTCTTCTAAAACTAAAATTCTTGGTTTTCATGAACTTCTCGCGAACAGTTGTGTCAACACGGTGATACGAATGATATGAATCAATTGTTTAACTAATTCCTGTCAAGTTCAATTGAATAGTTGTGATATTAGGAAAGACAGAAAGACCAGTGGGTTTACAAGAAGTTTCTTGAAAAGTATGTATTATAAAAATTGACAAGTCTGTAAATGTTTCTAGGTGTTCTCCATTATTGTTATAAAAAAGATTTTCCATGCAAGGGTGAAGGGATCGACAGCGTTGGACGCGGTGTCTGTGGTTTTCACGTTGCAAGACAGCGATATTTGCGAGGAGACGGAAGAAGTCATTCAAGCAGCACATACTCGTATTCTCAGTGTTCTCTTCTCGAAGTTCTCTTCTTCTAGTTAGGGTTGATGTTGATACGAAAAGAAACCGTTATTTGACAAACGAAAGACAGAAAGACCAGTGGGTCTACAAGAAGTATCTTGAAAAGTATGTATTAAAAGATTGACAAGTCTGTGAATGATTCTAGGCGACCTCCATTATCGTTATCAAAAAGATCTGGCCTGCAAGGGTGAAGGGTTCAACAGCGTTAGACGCGGTGTCGGTGGTTTTCACGTTGCAAGACAGCGATATTCGCGAGGAGACGGAAGAAGTCATTCAAGCAGCGAGGCTGCGCCGAAACGGAAAGTGTGTGTACGCATCGAAAAACAGTTATACCAGCGCACGAACCAACGACCCTTATTTATGTCGCCGGTGTTAAGTTCCCTGTAACCATCCTGCGGCGTCCTGGTCCTTATTGGTCGCCCTTTTCTCGCCCTTTCCATCCTCCGTCTTTTCTCTTTTCGCATTATCGTGCGAGCGGCAACGCGCTTTTACGGTCGGCGTATATCAATGACTGGCCCAACTGAAGATGGCGGCGAACGAGCTGGCCGAGCCGAGACGAAAAGGGGGGAAGGGCCCCGTGACAATGGCCGGGATATAAAAACTTGCGTAAAGCTGTCCCACTTACGGGGACCGCAGAGGGACCAACCGCTCTCGCTGAATGGAGGCGCAATAACCTTTTATTTATCGGTGACTTAAACCGCGATTTTTCTCATCGAAATTGAAGGCGTTCCGGTGTTAAAGGCTTTCGCTAACTACGAGAAATATCTCACGCGGACCCCACCAACCGGGACAGACCGGATTTAAGATCGTCGAAACTGGACGTTCCACACTGGTCCACCCGCCCGAACTAGCATGTTCATTTGGTAAACGAGTAACCTCCTTCTTTTTCGAAGTCGGCTAAAAAGCAACTTGCCCGAGTCGATGTTTATCGAATGTATACAATTGCTTCCTAAATGTCCGTGACATTCGAAAACGATGAAATTAATTAATTAATGAGATTTTAATAATACTTCTACGAACATTGTGATTAAAACTCGCATTTAAAAATCAACATTTTGTGAATCCCATCATCTGTCACCGAAAAAGTTTCCTCTTTTCTTATCGATACCCTGGAGAATCTATTTAATATTATGTGTTCGTTTTTGTTTCAAGTGAATAGTATTTGTCTGTATTTAGAGTATATCTAGTGTACTAAGATTTAATATTTATAATTTATTGAAATAACAATGTTCAATAGACTAAAGAGAATTTTCAAAGTTTTCTGTCATGGGTAAATGATGTCTTGCGAGTCCCACATAATCCCGCATTGTATCAAAGTGCATCATTTTCAGTGTTCTTTTCTCTATGAAACCATGAAGGATTCACATTCCGTTCGGTCCCGGTACACAAGTTATTATTGTTTAAAGCGTATTTGTCGCCTGAACTGTGGCCGAACCTGTGGCGTTAAGATTTTATCCAATTCCAGTAGCTCTTTATTTTTCGTGTGCGAAAATCAGATTGACGTGCATCAAACGTGAATTAGTTGTGCGGAATTCCGGTACGAATGTGCATTTTTGTGGATACTTGCATTTGCGAGGATGTTATTCAACATTTATGGACACAATGGATACCATTTTATAGCGATCTCGAGTAAACTACTCGTGTGAGAACAATTTAAAAGTGAAAAGGCATTTACCCCTTCTACTCGATAATTTCATAGGACGGATATTAGAAATGCCCTTGTGGATTTTAACGAGTAGGTAGGTTCAATGTCGTCCAACGATTTATTAAATATTTTCGCCTCGCTGGGGCCCCAAATGAGAACCAAGATATGCATGCATCTGTCACTTGATACGTGACTGTCGCGCGCCTCTATGACGTACGCAACGTACACTTTTGTTAGACTTGTTGCCGCATTTTAGGCGGATCTTTAAGTGTTAATAAATAAATAACGAAGCCGAAATCGCAATTCTTTATTCTTCATTTTCGTCTTATATTACCGTCGAGGACCACCCCTTACATTTTCTCCCACCTGTTGTCGAACACCCTGTATACAAGACGGCGGAACTTTATGCGATTACGGATTTTGAAAATTTAAAAAAAATGCTAGGATATAAAATACGACAGAATTTAGTAAGATTTTAATTTACTTCGGTTCTAAAAAGGCTACTGCCACGGACAAGAAGATTGTATTTCATTCGAATTTCTGAAAATTCATCTAGAAAAATTGCAAATTGCATAAACATCCGCAGTCTAGTTATATATATATCTGATATTATAATTTATTCGATTTCTTTAAATAATAGACAAGTTTTTAAGAAACAAACGGATTTTAATGACGAAGTTGAAGAATTAATATTCAAAGATGACAATTAAACGAAAAATAGATTTTAGTTAATTGTTAGTTTTGTTTTTATAATAGATTATTATTCATCATTCGCTAATGGAAGACACTAATACAAATCCCTGCTATTATGTTTGTTACCACGGGCCAATAAATTGTAAAATCAAAAGCATTTGGATGAGACTTGACAAGCAAAGGTGATAGCAATACGATAGGTTACAACAAACACAACTGAAAACGAATCGCGCTTCCTTTTTTATAAATAACGATCGGAACAACTTTTAACCCTGGTCTGCCTTATTTAGAAATGATGGATGTTCAGATTCAATCGTTTCAGAAGAATTGAACATTTGCATGTCGAATGCGCGTAAAACGTACACGAACGCCGCCAGAACAAACAAAATAAGCAGTGCAAAAATGTGAAGGAGGGGAAGAGTGTTCCAGATTTGTGCACTTCCTGTGTGTATGCAACACGCGTGGTCGGTTTCCTTAAAAACTGTTTCGACGAAGACTAGCAGCCAGCCATTTGAAGTAATAGCGCGATGCTTTATCGTTGAGTTCGCCCGGGCATGGCTGCTACCAAAATGATTCTCGCGAGGTAGACTGCAATGTTGAAAACGCGTTAACCGCGAAAGTTCTCACAGTATTACTCGGCTAAGCCGTAAGTTGCCAGGGCATTGATTAAATTTTCCGTGATCTGAATACATAATAGTTTGAACCGCGCGGCCGGGACTACTGTGCAACCCGTGTATTAAACACTATTTCGTCTATACAATAAATTATCGTTTCGCGTAACACGTGGTTGTTAGAATCGGCCGTTTATAATAATGTCCGTATATTATGCCAGTTATTAACGTCTCTGTAATGTTTACATTACAGGAGTTATTACGTGGACCGCGACGTGAACCGACTCAACGAACGTGGTTCCGAAAAATGACTGATGAAGGGCTTCCGAGAATTGTATCGATGGGTTGTTCAAACACGAGAGCTACGAGTCAAATCTTCAACGCACCTTCGGAGATCAGATATTCTAATCTTGTTTGTAACAGTTTGTGTTTAAACAACGGCTCTCGACGAAAGAGGCATTCGAAATAGTTAAAGTGGGACGAACGATACATCTATGCAGAAACTATTCAGATATAAAAATTGTATTTGATAATGGAACATTCGTGTGCTACGATTTTAACGACGCAACGATGCTGTAGATTAACTTGTTTGATAAATTATATGCGAACAAATTTAACCTTCCTGAACAATTTGGTTTTAATTATTAAGGGATAAAATCATACATCAAAGTATTAGTAGATATTCTTTCCTTTCAGCATTTGCACATCGGTTTTCTGATATTTAAATAATTGTACTATATTTGCAATTTTTGGGGTTAGATGCGAACATTTCTGAGATTTCTAGATGCGAGCAGATCTTGAACAGTTTTCAGTACACTAATAATCAAATTGCCTGAGTAAAACGATATCTCACAACTAAGAAGGAATGTTACAAACAAAACACGTGGCACACACATTTATATTTAATTCCCTCAACAAACGAATGGGTAATTATCAGACAGCGGATCTTTATGCAAAATAAAAATTTTCTAGCTGAATCGCAACAATCTGTAGTGAAATAGAAATTTATCTTCTTTCTCAATATGTTTGATAGGTTGAAAATAGTATAACAGCATTATTAAATTCATCTAATATTTTTGCTATTTTAAATTACGCCTGGTCAGTTTTGTCATAAATGCATAAACCCTAGTCTAGTAATTATAAATTACGTTTACCGTGCTAAGTTAAGAAAATGATGAACATGAAAATGATTTGTTCGCGTAGTCCTTTTTCTGAATTCCACTCGAGGAACAGCCATCAAACAAGACTCTCGGTACCAGCGCCATCAAAGTTCTAATTTTTAGCATATTTCGAGGTAAGGCGTGGGTGTGGCTGCTCAGAATGATCTACCGGGCCCTGTATAGCACCTATCCCCAAGGTTCTACTTTCTAGAAGGCCCGAAGCCCAGAGCCCCAAATTCCATCGCGACTATTACGAGCCGAGGAGCATTCGAGTCCCTCCGCGAGCACGCTCGCCATTAGAATTACAAATATACGCATCACACGGCACGTGCCCTGGGCGCTGAACTCCGTTGTGCCTTAATGTCAGACATTTCGCGAGAAATTCATCACAGGCCCTCCGGCTGCGAACGCGCCTTTACGATCACTCCTCCGTCTTTTAGAGCGACTGCCACGAAATCCCAGACGCCAGATGGCGAACCGTCTTCTCGTAGAAAATTATTATTTTCCTATTAACTGGGCCAAATCCGCATGTCCAGGGATTTTTCACCGACGCACTCTTCCATCGAACAGTTCTTACGTCTCATTATGTTGTTACATTCAGTTGTACTATGCGATTTCTAAAAGTGCATTTTGGAAAGTGCATTTTAAACAGTTGGATGCTGTATGAATTCTCTTGAACGAGTGGCATACATTTTTGTTAGACTTCAATAATATTTTACCTAGTGGTGGTTGTTTAAATATATCTTTAAATCATTTGTTAAATATATTATTCGATAGTAATAACTAGACTGTAGATCTTTATGCAATATAAAAATTGTCTGCATCGATTGTAAGAAATTGAAACCAAATTGAATAATGAATTGAATAATCGAAGAAAAAA
>CM052193.1:10861551-10890920 GCA_028455805.1 Lasioglossum figueresi | reverse complement strand
GGGGAAGCTTACGATGACAACATTATATTGTTATAACATTAGGTTCGGTAGTGATAACCTTTGTAATACTGATATTATATTGAACACTGATAAGTATACAGCGGATCTTTATGCATTTATGACAAAAATTAGTAGGTGTAATTTAATATAGCAAAAATATTAGAAAAATTTAAACACACTATTACTAAACATAACAGGTAAGAAAATAAATTTCTATTTCACTCCAGTTTGTTTCAATGCAGGTAAGAAATTTTGCTGATAAGTAACGCTGTGGAAGATTCTTAAATGTAAAAACAGATAAATTGTTACTTTTCTTGAAGAGAGACCGATTAAACCGATTTGTAACCGATTAAAACAATTGGGCAAGATGCACGAATTTTTTAACGAAAATCAAAGATTTCCTACAACGAAAGTATCCTTCGTAATAACTTTCCTTGTAATAACATTGATGAATTTCATTCGCTCGGAACTGAACCATTTGGTTGAAACAAACAACTAAACATTAATGGCTGCAACAAATGTACATTGGAGATCACTTTTTTGATGGTCGAACCTATAAATGAACTGCTTCCATTCTTGGAAAATAAGCACGTGCAACGTCACAGCTTGCGATGTCCTCATTGTTTCCATGCTCAAGGGAATCGGTAGAAAAATGGACAGATTATTGTTTTGATCCTCTTCCCTTTCCAATATCGATTAATAAAATCTATAAAAAAACAATTTCCATTTTTAGAAAACAAGCAACCGCAATAACATAATTTTTATTCGTGCTATTATTACCGTAATGATGAGAAACTGTAGAAAAATGAAGAGTGTAATGATTATTACAGAGTTCTTTCACCAATGCACATTGCAAATCACTTTTTGGGAGTTTCAATCCGTTTCCCTCCAAATACCGACGACAGAGAGTCGAACTAACAAAACAAGTAAGAAATTTCCGAATTTTCTTCGTTGTTATTTTCATAATTTAAGAAAATCTGTAAAAAAAATAGACAGTCTCATGGTCGTCGCAGATTATTTCCACGGATGCACTTGAGAAATCCCTTTTTCACTTGTTTCTATCCCATCCCTTCCCAATATCGTTGTTAACCTTTCGATCCTGCACAAAAGAACGGCCTCCGTTCTCGCGGGACAAGCAACAGCGCCGTTCTAAAATGGATTCTCCCGCATAATTATTCGTATTCCTTAAAAATCCGCCGGTGAACGCGGCAATATCGGGCAGCTCTGTGCGCGTTCCGCGTAACGAACGCGCGTCGTGGCGAAACAAGAAGCTGGCCAAGAAAAACGACCTCTTCAGCGGCTCGGTTAAACGAGGAACATGCAAATGACCGGCTAGAACAAGAGCGTACTCGAGATACCGTGGCGTGATAATATTTCAATGTAGTACGATAGGCAGCACGGGTAGCAGCCGACGGGACGGGCAGGGAGGAGGATCGCAGAATGTCGCCTCGTGTGAATCAACCTTGAAGTGGTGACTTTCGAGCCGGTTAGCCCGTTGGGACTTGGCGATCGAGCGAAAAAGGAACAGAAACGAACGCGACTAAGACTTAATTAGCCGGGCAGGGTCGGTCCAGGGTGCTCCGCGTCGTTACGACAAAATCATTTGTGGCCACTCGTCGAGGTCCCCCGACCGCGTCCGATTGCTCTCGACGCGACGATTTAATTACCACCAGCCCACCCCTCTCTTTCCCACCCTCTCTCGGTCCCACCAGCTAGTTCGCCGCCTTCACACCGCCGCCTCAGCTTCGATAATTAATCGGCCGCTTAATTGATTAATCGATTAATGGCCGGGTACGAACCCGCGAGCGGTATTCGCCAGATAAATCGTGTAAGCGCTTCGAGCTGTCGCGAATCTCCGACTCTTTTGGCCCCCCTTATCGTCCCCCTTTGCTCCGCTACCGATCGGCCTGGTCGCAGTCACGACAAGACAGGAACATGAACACGCTGTCGTACCACGTCCACAGTAAAGTATCCTCGCCGCTGAATCTTTAGTTAATTTTTACTCTGATCGTCGTGATCTCCCCGATTCTTGCTCGAGCAAGTTCACCGAGTTCGCTGATTGGGAGCTAAATCATTCGGAATCCTTGTACGTGTGTATACAGGATTTTTAATATTTCCACCGGCTCAACTAATCGCCATGGAAGTCATACACGATTAGATCAATTTATTTGACTCTTTGCATTTCGAATTTCTTTCATTCTCTTCCCGACAAGTATCGTTTTAAGTCTCTTAACCGAAATCTATAGTAGAAATTCGATTATCCGAGTTAATCTGGCACACTAGAATACTAGAGCAGTTACTCAGTTATACGGGGTGAGGCACTAACTATTGCCACCTCCAATAACTCCGAAAGTATGATAGTAATAGAAAAGTTTTCGAAATAAAAGTTGCATCGGACAACAGGGGCTGTATTGTAGAGTTAATGTTTTGTTGCTGGGTGGAGTTGTTTTCAAAATGTGAAGGTCACCTTTGTTTTTTTAAATAGAATGCTATATTTTGCTACCTGTTTTCTAATAGTGGCCATTGAGACGAATCCGACGAGGTGCGACATGAAGGTCTTTGATGGTCAGCAAAGGTAATTTATGAGAAAAAAGGCGAAATAAATTCGTATTTACAGAAGGTGTTCAAAGTGATTGCTATTGGTATCGATGCAATGGTGCAATCTTCTTATCACGGATTGAGTAGTATTTCCTATACTTACTTTGGAGTATACTTTTGGAGTTATTGCAGGTGGCAATTCCATTTTTATTTATTTGTACGACGTGTGCTACATATAGATCGTCGTAGATTGAGCTATTTTTTGAAGCATGGTGGAATACTAAAAACTTCTGTCATAGGAGGTTTGGATAGTCGAGGTCCTACAGTTCCTTGATTGGCACTCATTTTAAACGACTATTTTTACTAAGTATCACTGTTAGTACTTTTCTTGATTAAGATACATAGCTGAACTAGACTCAAAGCATAGTTCATAATCAATTATCACTGTTGATAACGCTTTATTATTTCCTGAATTTACATAGTGGCTTAACATAGACGCTAGTTCAAACTAGGCTACTTTCTGTTAATACTATTAATCGAAATCGTGAGAGAATTTACTAATATACACCCACGCTCAAAAGTATGTGGACAACACGTTTAATTTTTCTTGCGGTCCAGTTTACACAGTACCACGAAATTTTCTTTTTTCATCCCTTATGTCGTTAACCGGGTACCCACTTTAAGTATCTTTTTAAAACTTCTCCAATGCTTTTGTCGATAAATAAAAAAATTATTTTTATGTCTATGATATATACACTCTCGCTCAAAATTATGTGGACAACACGTTCAATTTTTTATGCGGTCTAGTTTACACAGTACCAGAGAATATATATTTTAATAATAATTGTGAGTTTCTTATACCGAAATTTTCTTTTTTCAACCCTTATGTCGTTAACCGGGTACCCACTTTAAACATCTTTTTAAAACTTCTCCAATGCTTTTGTCGATAAATAAAAAAATTATTTTTATGTCTATGATATATACACTCTCGCTCAAAATTATGTGGACGACAAGTTTAATCTTTTTTGCGGTCTAGTTTATACAATTAATAAGTTGCAGTGTTAATGGAAAATCCCCCTCAAATTCATTCCACTAAAATTTTTCCGATGTAGGGGATAGCTGACAATAAATTTAATTAAAATTAATAACTGTGGCTCCTCAAAAGGATATTTGTCTTCATGGAAGTACATAACAATTCATTAGATATCTCACCAATAATTATTATTAATGTTTTGAGAAGTCAGCAAACCACGCTAATGGATCGTCATAGTTTGAAACAGTATTAGCCCTGCCGAAGAAACTTTAATTATTTAAGAGATTGTAATAATTAAATTATGCAATTTGGTACTGTTATAATAAATTATACTTGCAACAAAGTGTCCATATATTTTTAAGACGGGGGATATCGTTGAATAAAATTTGTAGCTGTTGAGCAGTAGTGTACAATGGTTATCTAAGTAAAAAGAAAATATTAATATTGTAAAATATAATGCATTTTAAACTGACAATTTAAAAATGTTGTGATTACTTGACTTAGGAGTGCAAAGGGCTAGTACATAATACGAGAACAGAAAAGGCAGTGTTCATCGTTGTAATTACTTTACGCTTTGTAGAGCCTAAGAAAGTTTCATTGATTCATTAAGATATATTGTAATAAAAATTGATTTGTAGTAACATTTGTATTGAGTGTGGAACCAACTGAGATAAAGAACTATATTTCACCGTTCTTTTTCAATGTTTTAACTTAACTTAAAACTTTAAAGGAAATGTACAATGAACTGTAATTCACGTTGCTGGTGTAATTTAATAGTACCGCAACTGTTAATCAAAACGTGTTTCCGAATGTTCAATACCATGTAACCGCGGCTGAAAAGTTAGTAACACTAACAATTCTGGGGTAGTCGATAGATGTCTAGCACAGAGTGTGGAACCGACGCTATCTGTTGGATCTGTACTCGCGGATTCCGCTTTCGCAGAGTTTCGCGGCCGGAAGTTTAATTACACTCCGAACCCCTTCGATTCTGCGACCGGAATTAGTTTAGCACTTGATTTACACTCGTAGAATACGTTACGCTGATCGCATCTGAGCGGAGGGACCTTTCTAAATGTGAAATGGACTTTGAGCCGGTTTCAGATGTTCGTCCCTTATTAGCGTACGGGCGAACAAGAAAAGTAGAAAGCATAGAGAACACATACCGTGGAATATACATACAATAAATACTATCTAAAATCTTTCACATCGATCTTTCAACCCTCCGTGTGCTACGCCGGAGTCATTCGTGATTCGTCGCGATAATGGCGGGGATAAGCTCGAGCGACTGTCAATATGTACAGTATTATTCCGATATAAGACAACGCTGTCTATTTCGAAATAAGAAAATCGCTATGTTCTCTCTTTTTTTGAAGTTCTTCTCTCGATAGTGCAGTGTTTCTCAACCTGTGTTCCGCTGCATACCAGTGTGCCACGAGAGATTGTCAAATTTGCCGCAAGGGTTTTTGACAAATAATAAAAATTTCATGGGTTTTGTAACTTCGAACTTGTCTGGCGACTTTGGAACCTCGTTTTGGTTTAATTTGTCCAAGAAAACAGGTTCAGCATTCTCATTCAATAAATTTTGTAAATATATAATTTGTTTTGTTTTTTTTTGTATCCATACAACTTTTACATTTTTTATATTCAGGTGTGCCGCAAATAATTTCAGATAATTTTAGTGTGCCGTCAACCAAAAAAGGTTGTACGAGAGTCGTAATTTCATAACAACACTAAAAATAAAATGTCTCCTTAACTAATGATTCTTCGATATTAATAGGTTAATACTTTTTCGAAGAGAATATGAATCTTCATCGATCTTCATCTGCAGGATAAAACATACGATCACATTTTAAAAAATACTGATGTCCCTCATTTTCTTCTACGCGTACACCTACAAAAAAAATCACACAACACATGTAATTATATATTTGATAATAAAATAAATTTTTAATAATAAACGAAAATCGAGATGGTAATATCTGGTGAACCAACCTGAATACAACTGTATTAGTGAAATACACTGTTGTGCAAAAGAAAGAAGCACCCGGTCATATATAATAGAAAAGCGTAAAAAATCAAATAAGAACAGAGTAAGTTTTGAAAAAGGATTCCGCTGTTGAGAATATGTATTATTGCGGATTATCTAATACTTTAATTGCGATGAATCAATCATTGTACAATAGAATTTCTATATAATGATATCGTTTCTCATTGTATCTTATAATTATACCGGGTGCTTCTTTCTTTTGCACAGTAGTGTATCAGCGTGAGTCAAAAAATTGGTTAGTCTCACAGTATCACCGTTAATCTATACATTTTTCTGTACTCTTTGTTGCCCACCGATGCGAGCAGAACATACAGTGAACCGGATTAATATTCGGACGCTCTAAAACAGACGATAACTTTGTTAATATTGTACTATACGATTTGAATTCTTTTTTGGTAGCTAGAGCAATCAGTTAACTACAGGATGTGAAAAGAAATTTTTTCAAAAATTGCAATTGATCGGAATTGTAGTGAAAATACTAAAAGTTGCATTTTACAAATTTTTTATGTAGGCCTACATTGAAAATTTAAAAAATATGTTTTTTAGAGCTGTGTCAATTAAGCATATTCTCAAAATTTCGTCAAAATCTGTCGACGTTGCAATGACCTACAAACGTTTAAAGATGGTAAAAATTGCAGATTTTCACGATTTTTGGCCTCTAATTGCAATAAATCTAAGGATTCTTACACCTACCTGTCGTTTTTCCCCGCAACCACCGATTTAGACGAAACTTTCACAGTGCATATAATTCACATAAATCTACAAAATGTATTTTTTAAATTTTCAATATAGGCCCACATAAAAATGTTGTAAAATTCAACTTTTAGTATTTTCTCTACAATTCCGATCAATTGCAATTTTGGAAAAAATTTCTTTTCACATCCTGTAGTAAACTAATTGCCCCAGCTTGCTAAAAAAATTAAAATCGTATAGTACAATATTAAAAAAGTTATCGTCCTTTTTAGAGCGTCCGAATATTAATCCGGTTCACTGTAAATATGCAAAAGATTGCAATACGTTTCTCTCCTACGAATCGAATATGCGATTTAACTTGTAATGGATGCCTGCCCCTTCGCAGCCCAATCAGAATTTCCGTCAGGCGTCGCTAACTTTCCGGAATAAGTAAAAAATCGGAAAACTCGTCGCAGACTGAAGCGCAAGTCCCCGGTGAGATTGACGAGCACCGTCGTGGTAACGCGAGTGACGCGGTTTGTAACGAACATCCGAACTAATCTAATTTACAGGAAGTATCTGTACACGACAGTGTAACCGCGCGGACACGACGCGGTGGTTTTCCTCGTTCTACGTAGAAATTAGTTTCCGAAACAATTCGGAATTGCAAATGGGCCGAGGAACAGCGACGATTCCTCGGAACGCCCTAACTCGCGCGTGGCGTGGATCGTTGACATCGTCTACTGCCACGCGGGACTCAATTGGACACTAAACAATATTTTTAATGCGCGATATTTGATGTACATTGTTCCTAGACGATGTTTGACAGCCAACTATTTTGTGGCTGTTTTACATTTATAAATATATCGAGCCTCAAACTGTTCATTAAAAGGAAGTTCATTATTCGAGCGTGCCCTCACAGGACATCCGATTTTGAATTATTTTTTCATAAAACTTTCATTCACGTACGCGTGACATTTTTCTGGTTGCAACGAGTCCAAATATGACATAATTCGTAGCACATAGGCTTGTTTAGTTGACAAATAAGTAGAGTTCAAATGTAAACAGTTTAATCTGAACACGTTAACCCCTTGTCGTATCGGTTTCTTTACAGTTACAGCGATTAGAACGTCTTTATCCCCAAAAATGTCGTAGAAGAGAAAAGAAAATTTATATTTTTTGTACGGCTACATTTATTTTAACGATTAAATATATTGATTACGAACGAATCAAATTTTATTTCGTTTCAAAAGAAAGGCGTAACATTTATATTTATTAGGCTTTGTTCAAACTTTTCGTGACTAGCGTGATTCGTTAAAATACGGCAAGGGGTTAAATAACACGACTTATTGTACAAATCTGTAATTATTTAATGTAATACTGTAGCAAGGTAACTATTCTATCATCCCAACACTTATGTTCCACTGAATAGTTCGGATAATCGAGATTCTACTCCATCGTGAATGAAACAAGTAATCACGATCCAAATTGCATTATGTTTGGTATTATTTCAATAAGAAAAATATCAGTAATATAAAGTTTCATGATAAAATAATTAAAAACGAGAAAGATTTATTATTGAGACTGTATGTTTTCTTATATTCGATGGATTAGGTTTATTCAAATAACTCAACTGCGGGGTTTTATGCAAAATAAAAATCGTGTGTATAAATTGTGAACTATACAAGCTACAGGGACACATGTTTTTACAGTTTTGCATCACACACATGAAACCGCAGTCTATGAATAACAGAGAAAAACAAATCAACTTGTAATTCGTATTTAACTGACATTTTCTCTAACAATAACATTCATGAAGAAATTGGTTCGAGCGAAATATAAAATAGTAAAAGATTTTAAAAATTCAAGAATGTTATAATGTTTCTTTTAGTGTAACAAAGTCGTTAAGGGATGAAATCAATTTTTATGTTATTCCTGCAACTCGCATTCAATGCAAAACATTTTTATTTTGCATAAACATCCACAGTCTATTAATAACTAGACAGCGGATCTTTATGCAAAATAAAAATTTTATACCTAAATTGCAACAAACTGAGGCGAGGTAGAAATTGATTTTCTTCGTTAATACGTTCGATAGGTTGAAAATAATATAACAGTGATTTTAAATTCTTGTAATTGTTTCCACTGTTTTAAATAACATCTTCTCATTTTTGTAATAAATGTATAAAATCAGCTGTCTACATAACAAACGATCGGACTTGTTGAATTGGCTTGAAAGATAGAGCCCGAGCGATGAAAACTTATGTATAGTTGATAAAGTTGTGTATAAGAACGTTTTCCCGAGAATTGCATCGATTGAGATCGCGCAGGAGCCGGCTACCTGCATTGTTTCCTTAACTGTAGTTTTATTCGTCTCTGTTTTACCAAATAAACGCGTCTCAGTCAACTCTTCCGAGATATACGTGCCCAGTTTGTTTAGAAGGTAGTGGAGAACGTCGGAATAAATCCAGCGTTTCGTCAGTCAGAGGGTCAACGGAGCCTTTGATCTAGATGAACTTCTTGCGAGATCTCGTCCTGCAACATTTCAAGTTTCTTTCTCGAATTCCTAGATCCTCGGTCATACGTTCCAGATCGTGTACGTGATCCAAACGGAGCGGCGAATAGAATGCGTTTCCTTTAAATATCGTTTCTTTGTGCTTTTCAACTCCCAGACGTTCCCCGAGCAACATCTCGCAATGACTAGCACGATGTATTAATTCGCTAATGAATTAATCGTTTCAGAATGTTGTGATCTGCCGCACTAATGATCGAACCGAGTCTTATTAAATTCTTCGAGGTTGTACTGTCGCTTTTATGTACTGTACCTCTTTGTCAGTCCTGACAGTCAACGGAGTAACTCTTAATACAGTTGAAGCTTGCTAACAAGTTCATTAAATAATATTGTAAATCAAATAACTGCTAATCGAAATGACGTATGTGTTAATTGAGGTGTACAGAATGTCAAAGGGACATTTCAACATTTCGTTTTTATCAGAGTTTATTGTGTCGTGCTGGAAATATTTTTGTAATGACTATGCTTAATGTGTAATGGCCGACACAAAATCTTTCGCGCTATACATCCGGTTTGCTTCAAACTGTCCGAGAATATTCGCTAAAAGATATTCTACAAATATGTTTTTGAAATGTTTTAAAACTCCCACGTTACATTGTGGATAACACATTCTTATTTGTAAATAAAAAAGAATTTGTCATTTGCCATCATGATTGCCAGCAACCGGTGTTCCGAAGCACTTGACTTCAGAGTTAATTAACACTAAGCCTACCATCACAGGTCAAAATGACCGGTTCCAGATTTTTTATTTTACGATTATTGATATAATAAAAATAATTTCGTAAGGAATGATTGTACATATATATCTTTAGTGGAGCACATATTATATACGATAGGAGCTGCACAAAGTCTAAATAAAATCAATTTTGTCATTTTTAAAAGGGAACATTTACCAGTTACTTTTAAGGCTCGGTAGGTTTAGTGTTAATAACTAGACTGCGGATGTTTATGCAATTTTCAATTTTTCTAGGAAAATAGAAACGTGGAATCATGTAAGATCTTATTTTCGGCGGTAGTAGTCTTTGTAGATCCGAAATAAATAGAAATCGTGCCAAATTCTGTGGAATTTTATTTTCTAGCATATTTCGAAAATTTTTTGAAGCCATAGATGCATAAAGATCCGCAGTCTATTAATACCTATGCAATTTTGCAATATTTCTGGTTCAAAAAATTAGAGAATAAAGTCGAAAGTAATATACACGTGTTCCAAGAAGATGGAAGTTTTTGACTTGTTCATTACTTGTAAAATAATTCCCCAAAAAGATCGTTTTTCTCGTTAAAGGAACGCGAATTTTTCCAACGGGCAAATATCATTTAATGTGTTGATTAAATCCGTTTGCGAATCTATGCGGGGTATCGTATGATTGGCCCGGGTTTGGTATTTAGATTCGTTTATTGTCGGCGGGACATGCGGTGAATTAGACTCGACGATAACTCGGCCCGTAATCAGCACTCGATCCGGCCTCGTAAAAATATAATTTACCGAAGCAGAAGAGAAACGAACGAGAGAAAGCGAGATATGCGTGGGGGAGACATACGGGGCGGTGTGCGAAAGAGAACGGATCATTATGGGGTTCGGTGGAGTGCGATGGAAGGCGGGGTGGAAGACAGAAAAGAAAAGCATTGCGCGAATGGTGCGCGAGAGCGAAACGAGCCGCGGCAAACGATGGATGCGCGGAATTTATTATGACAGTTTAAGAATATAGGTAATTATTTACGTTTATTGTCCGATCCTGATGTTTTTATGGTTTATGTAAATTATATCCTGTAATGGGGTGGCCGTGCAACCCTTTTCTCCGTCCCTCTGCCCGCCGTCATCTAGCCGCGTTCGTTTGTCGACCGCAAGTCGCGAGATCTTATTGTTCCGAACGACATCCCTGGCATTCGCGTTTCTTTAGAGCGTCGTGTGTTCGAACCCGCATAGGCCGATCGATCAATTCGACGTTGAATATTCAACACGCTGTAAGGCAACCCCCCTGAGAAACGATTTTGATTATACAGGGCGGACGGTGCACTTCACAACGAACTTCAAAGGCACGCGGTGTTTATGCGAAATTGGAGAAAAAAGAGGTTTGATAAATATGATAATGGTTTGATAAATATCGGCGAATCGTCTGGCACAAGTGCGGAGGAGTTCGGTGGACCTGCGGTTAATTTAATTTCGTGTACATGGTGGTTTGATAAAGTGGAATCGCAATTATCCGAACCTCTGATGTCTTAAAGTATCCTAACACGTTTCAAAATAGCTCATTCTAGGACGATCCATAAGCAACACTATTTATTGTACAAATCAATGGAGATTGAACTTATCGTTGCTTCTACTTAACTATTCTATTATTGTAAACTTCAAAGGCACGCGGTGTTTATGCGAAACTGGAGAAAAAAGAGGTTCGATAAATATGATAATGGTTTGATAAATATCGATGAATCGTCTGGCACAAATGCAGAGGAGTTCGGTGGACCTGCGATTAATTTGATTTCGTGTACAGGGTGGTTTGGTAAGGCAGACCTGGATTATTATAACTCTCCGCCAACAATGTCACATAGTCAATCAATTCGGAGTATGAATAATAAACACAAGTAGACTGCGGATCTTTATGCATTTATGAAGAAATTGGTTGCACGAAATATAATATTGTAATGTTGCTTTTAATGTAACAAAGTCGTTAAGGGATGAAATCAATTTTTATGTTATTTCTGCTTTTCGCAATCAATGCAAAACATTTTTATTTTGCACAAAGATCCGCAGTCTAACCGTAAGTTTACCGAAACACATAATCACCATGTTGCTACATTATTAAACATGCAGTTTTGTTGTACTTCAGCCTGTATAACCAGAGATTCAGGAATATTTAAGAATAGTTACTACAGTTACCAATAATGTAATAACCGTAACATTGTCCTTTCCCGAAACATATAATCACGACGTTGCTTAACATAACGCGACGACGGTTAAACCTGAACGTTTGTTGTTGTTCACCCTGTAGATTCAGAAATTCAAGAATGTTGAATGTCGCTACAACTACCAGTAACGAAATGCATTCACGATTTTTCTCTCAACACACACAATCATGACTAGACTCCGGATGTTTATGCAAAATATGAATTTACATTCTTCGTTAGTAATTTTAATGTGGTGAAAAATGATATATATTAATACTCTTAAAGTCTTTTAATATTTTCACTGTTTTAAATTGCGCTTGCTCGTTTTTGTTATGAATGCATCAAATCCGGATTCTAATCATGACGTTACTCGGTAATTAAATATAAAGTTTCATTGTCGCTCGCGTTGTATAATCTTGACTGCTTGTTCCATTCTCGAAAATAATTCTATTCGCGTCGTCCACCATGTCGTGGCGTACACGTCCAACCTGTAATCTGTAGTCAGGGTCGAAGCACCGTAAGGAGATCGGGAAGGACAATAACAGCAACAACGACGACGAAGATGACAACGACAACGACAACGACGAAGACGACGACGACAAAGATGACGATGGCGGTGCACAGGTAGGCTGCCGCCGTCGAGGGGGCATTTAACGTCGCGTTTGCAAATTGGAACATAAAATCATGGTAGTAACGGGCGCCGCTGATTGTTCGTTACCAGCGCTGCCTACGCAGGGTGCGTGTGTGCACCTGCGGTACGCGGCCGTTCGCCCGTGTGTCGACCTGACGGAGGCTAACTACCGCGGAACGATGCATATAAAAGGCCGTTCCAATATTTCATCGCCGGTATGCGGTAGAGCCATCGAGCCCCGCTTATCGAGAGCGAATCGATTTCTCGAGTCGTTCGATCGCTCAGCATCCAACGCCGCACAGTGGTCCGGCTTGGAAAATCGAGTGACATTTTGTTGAGAAATGAATTTTCTCATAATTAACATGTACAAGGTTTCTATTGCTTCCTAAATACCCATCTAATAAAATAAAGAAATTAACACTAAATCTATCGAGCATCAAAAGTGACTGATGTGTATAGTATTATAAAAATAACAAGATTAAATTTATACACACATGTTTATATTGTGTCTTTCTTAACATACATGAATGAAATGAAATGAAATGAAACGAAGCTTCGTTAACGTATCTATTTTTATTGGAAGAAATAGAATTATTAACGAAATATGGAGAGACATAATAATAGCACATTTAACGAAAAACTTAAAATGTTACAGAATTAATCGACAAAAGTCAATGCTCAATATTTTGTAGGACCTCCTTTACAACTAATGACTTCAGTCATTCGGTTTGGTAAAGATTTATACCATTTTTTTAATACCGCTTTAGCTAATTTTATCCTATTCGTCCAAAATCCACTGTTTTCAATCGTAAATATACACGGCTCTGGCAAGATGTCACCAACAATTCTCAATAATGTTGAGGTTGGAGATCTGGAAAGTATTTCTTGACCGTTTCGACTGCGACATTATCTTGTTACAAAATGTATTTATCTTGCAGCAATTATTACAGCATAAGTGTTTAGTTGTTCATTTATCATTTCCGATACTCCATGTAAGTCATCTGGAAAAGTACTAAATACGTAACAAGTAAACATTTTGAAATATTAATGAAGACAATAAAATTTGAACAACGAATTGAAACATTATTAACAGATGGGAATAATTTTTTAACGAATTTTAGTGCACATCTGGATATCTGTTATAGATCTAGCCGTCGCCATGTCGCGATCTTTCGCGTCCAGCTCGTATTTCGGTACGCAGAACCGTTGCCGGGACTTGTCGTCCGACTGATAACTATACCTGTTGACCTTTCCATGTAGGAAATTCTTTCGGTATCTTATTGTTGAACAATTCTGAATTATTGTTTTCCGCGCGTCGAACGATGCAGCGTTATCGAACCGAATATCGGTGTCCCGAGAGACCGCACAATGTGCCAACACCTCTGGTAAGGTCGCTTTCACTTCCCCTTTTTCTAATCGGATTATTGAAATAATCTTCTGACGTCCCAATTGTTCGCACGCTGAGAATCTCGTTCTTTGTATACGGGGTTCTAGAAAAGTCCCCGAAAGGTCGAGGATGAAACACAAAACGTTTTTTAAGAAAAATGTGTCACAGATAGAAGTTTGAACTAAGTCAGCTCCAATGCGATAATATTAACACGATTAAAAGTGGGGTGACGTTGACTTTGTGGGACACTTAAAGTCCGTTGTTTTTAAAACACAACCAGAAAGCGGCAACAATTTGCGCCACAGAATTGTACAGGAATGTAGAGCTATTCCAACAGATACCTTCAAAAACGTTCGTTCAGAATATGAGAATCGTCTGCATTATCGTTCGGAACACAACGGAGAACATTTTGAACATTTTTTATCGTTACAAAGAAATTACAAACTTTCTCGCACACTGTTTTACACTGTTTTAATATCTTTCATACTTTTCGAGGTATTCGGCTGGAACGTTTTCAAATGAACATCCTGTATAAGTAAATAGCGTACTATTGACGAAGCATCGGGGAATCCCAGCTGCATGGTCAATAGCACGTAAGGTATGCTGTAAATTTAAATATTTTATGGAAGGCATGTTTCTCAATCGCTTGCATACGATAAACTAAATCATCGATATTAGCCGCGATAATGAATCTCATGAAAACCTATCAGCTACATTCGTCGAGTACCATCAGTAAGCTATGTTGTTGGGTATGAAATTATCAGTATCACGATACTCCTATTTCCCTAACTATAAAATGAAAGAACATTACGAACAAAGAAGCTGCAAAAATTATAAGAAATGCAACATCATTTTTTAAAAGAACGGTTCAGATGCGACTAGGGATTGCAATACCGGTATACCGGTATACCGAATACCGGTATTTCGTGCTATTTTGCAATTTCGTGAAACCGGTATTTGCTAAGTTAAAATACCGGTATTTTCGGTATTAGCTATAAATAATAAATATTTTTTTTGGGCATCTACTCTTATTCGAAATACGTTCGCCGCTCAAATACTCTGGATTTAGAAACTTCTGATTCTGATTTCGAAGAGAGTGGCAACGAAGAAAATAATAATACAATTGTTGAAAGTACCTCGTTCGAATATGACGAAGATAATAGTAACGAGGACGAAATATTAACTTACCAAGGATTGCTTCCTGTAATTAAAAAAATCCGAAAAGTTGTTAAAATATTTAAACGTTCCCCTACTAAAAACGCCGTTTTACAAAAATATATACTTACCGAAATAAAAAAAGAACTTATGCTAATATTAGATTTTAAAACACGCTGGAATAGTTTGTTATTAACGATGGAACGATTTTTGAAATTAAAAGCTGGCTGTGGAAGCATTATGTCGGAACGATTCCAACTCGTTAACAGCGAATGCAGCAATAAATTTTATGTTGGAATCGCTTGAAGATCAGGACGCGCCACTGTCCGCGGAATTATACAGTGCATTGAAAATTCGTATACAGGAAAGGCATAGCGAACTAGGAAATATTTTAAGGTATTCACATAATTATAACGACTTTAAAAAAGAAAACGGAAAGGAAGAAAAGAAGCTAACAAGGTCAAATTTAATTAAGTTCGTCGTCAATTTCCACAAAAACATTTATGAAAACCAAACGCAAACCTATCCAGAAGAACTCGTTGAAGATGATGTTGATGTTAACATCGAAAAAGAATTGTCTCTCGAGAAGAAATTAATAATACAAAAATAATACAAAAAATAGATTTATCCAAAACCGTCGGACGAGAGACCGAGTTGTTAGAAGATGAAGGACATCGAGGCAAATATTTAGAGAAAGTATATCGCTTATTATTATCGGTACCACCAACCATCGTGGATGCGGAAAGAGCATTTTCAACTGCAGGTAATTTGTGCAGAAAAATACGTTCGAGGCTCAATGACAGTTCAATAGATGCATTATGTTTTTTACGATCACATTTCAAAAATATGAAGTCAATAAATTAGTTAATGTTTTTTTCCATTAAACAACCGTGTTTTTGTACCTTCATGAAAATTCATAATACCGGTATCAATACCGGTATACCGGTACAACGTTTAAAAAAATATCGAATACCGGTATTGTATTTTTGGTCCGGTATTGCAATCCCTAGATGCGACCCATGGTTTCTTTCACAAAAGTTGGTCCTTATTCATTAGTTTCATTTTTACCTTGATTTTCAAGATCAAGGTCAATTCTGTGGGGAGTTTTTACGTCAACTTTCACTAAATCGAAGGTGTAGAATCGCGCTACGGTGGCCGTGACACATAATTTTGTGACACCCTGTACATATAAAGCGCGGTGGGCGCCCCAGGGCGCGAACTGCAGGGCTGTCCAACTTTTCGTTGCACAAAATTAGTCTCTAAAACAGTAAATTCGCTAGCGCATCGGCAGCTCAGTTATTACAATCATCCATGCAGGAGCCGGGGAGGCAGAAAAGCTTCTCATCGTGCGGCGGCCGCGTGCGTGAGCGACGTTATGCTAACTGTATGCGTGGCCGGTGTCTTTCCAGGTAATTACGCGGAATAGATTCGGTATCTTGATGTCTGGTCGCTGGTTCACCGACGAGCAATCCGGCCGCGAAGGAGTTCGATCGGTCGTTTCTCTCCTAACAAATGTCCATTACGGTCGTCTTCGGGGTCCTGGCCGGTGGCTGCCGAGGCAGCATAGCCGGTTGACATGTTCGGGGGCGGTCAGGGCCGAAAGAAGACCGGGGAAAAGGTATTAGCAAGAAGAGAAAGAGGACGAGAAAGGGGGAAGGGCAGAGGCGCGCCTTTCCGAGGCACAGAGGGCCCCCGCCGGGTTACTAATTGCAATCACGGGCAACAATCTGCGGAGCCAAGAGGCCAATGCATTTTGCCGAAGAGAACCTTACCCTGGGAAGATCTCTGCTTTGCCGGCCACGGATTAAGCTGCCTTCACATACGCCGTTGAAGTGGCCCTAATTAAATCCGAGGCCATCAACAATGTCTCTCGTTCAACGGCGAACACCGTTTAAACACTATATTCTCTTCTACGTGAAAACATAAAGTAAAAATACAGACTAAAACATTCCGATTTTGACCACTTTTTCATATGGGGTTACCTCGTTCATCGTGTACCATCAGTTATGGAACATTCTATACACACGTCCCGATGAAATAATTCAGATCCGTACAACAGTAGACGTCTCGAAGTCCATCAAATTCTCAAGAACGTTCTCCCGTAAGGTTCATGAATCTCCATTTTGGTTCACTATAGTCGAGCCAAGAAAAATTCATCAGCCACCGATAACAAAGAAGTATTTCATCTATATGCTGATTTTGTCTCGATAGCTGAACTTACAGAATAATTAAAAAATAATTGCATCAATTCCGTAGATTGCTAGTAAAACTGTTAATAGATTCTCGAACGAAATAAAAATAACGGCGTCCATCGAAGCATGCGAAAAGCGCATTTAAAATGGAAATACGTAATAGACACCATTGATAAACATCATAAAATATTTCTTGCTCCGCGTATAGCTTCGGAAAAAAAAGGATAGCCAACACAAGCGAGGCCCGCGAAAAAATATGCGTACGACTTGGTTAGCAATTAGTGGGCAGACTTGTCTATCGATCCCCGATAGGCAAGGGCTCAATAACGAGGGTTGATTCAAGCTCGAGCGGGCACTTTCGGTGACGAATGTACGCGGAGGAAAGGAGCTCGGGGCAGCAGATTGGCCGATAGTTCGCATGGGCTAATGGGAATTCGCGATGGTTACTAATTGGGTAGATCGTCGCTCGTCGATATTGCCCGGCAGCGCCAGCAGAGAGGGACCAATGGAATCTCTCTATCGGCGGAACTGACATCGGCTTTTGTGAACCGCGGCTCCGCTGCGGCTTGGAAAAACGTGCCGGACGGCGGTCCCTTCTTTTGCAAAGTCGCAGAGGAAGAACGCCTTTCGGTACCCTTTGCTATTCTACCGATTCGCTCGGCTACACCGGGTTCCTCGAATTCCTTCACCCTGCAGGATTGCTTTTGCGGTCCTCCGCGGACCCGTGAAACGCTTCATTTTCCAAATGGACAATTAATTTTGCCTCCACGGCGATACTCGCTAGCATTCGAGCTCCGACTCCTTTTTTTTTTTAGTAATCCTTTTGCGGATTTTAAGCGGGTATTCTGGTTTCCGAGGCCGTTTCGAGTTTTTTGTCAGAAAAACTATCTAACCCTTTTGCATCAGAATTCTGCATACATAATTATTCGTGTTCAACGTACAGGTGTGATTTTTTCATAGTAAAAATAATCATAACTATATGAGCTCTATATACTTTATTATACAGTATGTTTTGAGAAACTAGGGTCCATGTTTGTAGCGATTCTCATTTATTACTCAAATTTTTGACTTATTTATCAATCAAAATTAAATAAGAATAACAAATAAAAATGGTCGCATTTTCAAGTTAAATCATCTAGTTTTTTAGATATTTTCAAACTTATTAAGATGATTAAGAGAGGAAATAAATATATATGCAGCTTCTGTATGCTGTAAATGAATACAGACAATTTTAATTTTGCATAAAAATCTAGTTATAAGTATCACAGGAAACAAATCAAAGGTATGTGCTACATCTTCCATGTTGAAACATTGATTTTAGGACATACTCAAAATCGACAGTTTAATTTCATTACAACATTTCCTCCTTACCATATTATACTGTTTTTTAATTCTTTACAATTTGAGCTTGCTTGATATAAAGTTATTCATTCTCGCTAACAACAGAAAGAAACGAAATAGGGACAGTATAATGAGTGAGCAAGAAGAAACAAGATGGGGTCGTACTAATTGTTTTCTAGTTTTCTAGTTGTCTTACTATAGCTCGAAGTAGATTATTACTAGACTGCGGGTCTGTACGCAAAATAAAAATGGTCTGCATTAATTGCAAGGAATAGAAGCCACGTAGAAGAATCTTTCTGCCTCGAATAATCCTAATAAGTTGAAGATAATAGGATTCTCAATTTCTTTTAATCTTCGTACCATTTCAAATCCCACGTTTTGGCATAAATGCATAAAATCCGCAGTTTGATTGTTACATTAAATAAGAGTAGAAATATAGAAGAGAAGTATTATAAAATTGGTCTAAGTGTACAACTATTGAGTAAGCGATCAAACCATTCTTTAATAATATAGTTACCATTTTCGTGCTTTCCCTACCACTTGTCCACAGTTTCTTTTTATCGGGAAGAGATTACGGAGATAAATCCTCAAGAGAGGTAACCACCGAGTCTTTTGTCTAGTTTCGAGATTCACCTTCAGCCAGTAAAATATACCTCGTCCGGGAGACATATTTTAGGGTACCGTCGTAGCGACGTCCAGAAACGACGCGAGAAGGGTGGCGGGCCCTTCTCCTGTAAACGTGTAAGGTATAAGGTTATACCGTAAAGTCGCACCGAGCGATAACGCGTCTCCGATACCAATCTAGCATGACGCATGGCGCCATCCTGGAGAATTATGTTGCCCCCAGGTATTTATTGCCAACAGTATGTCCGCGGCAAATCCAAAGGGATGCTGTTCGCGGAGAGCTGAGAGGAAAAGAAATCCCTCCAAAATCTCTTGGCTTCCCTTATCATCTCGGCGATCTCTGTTATCGCGACAAATCAGTCTTTCTATCAACATCGCTTTCAACGTTCTAGCGAAATTCGGATTTATACTGTTCTATGATTCATAAAAATAGACTTCTACTGACATACAAGTATACTATACTATTGGAAATGGGTGGTTAAAATAAACCGATACTCTTTATATAACTGATAACTCTAGTTTATTGCGTAGAGCTCGGAAGGACGTCGTTCAGCGTCGAAGGCTAATTCAGAAGTGAATAGAAAGTCAAAAAAGGGCAACGTGGATAAGTCCGTTGTCCGCTTAAGATAAAGGACCAGGTCTGCGTTCTGTCTTCTATCCGGGCATTTAGGTATACGAAACCCTCACAGACCCATGGGTCCGCAGACATCTGGTTTATTGTTTTAAGATAGAGAAGCCAGTGATTCTCGCAGACAACCCAATTCATTTTTGCCTTTTGGCTGACGCAATGTTACATATTCCAACATATACTTACTCCATTTTGCAGGTAACCGATGCATCCGGTAACAAATTTGAATACAAAATAAAATTATAATTGGCTAATTCTGAGGGTCATGAATTAATTTGTACAGCTAATAGATTGCATTGTTCCATACAAATTCAGAAAAATCGAAATGTTACCATGAACCAACAACCTTCGTACAGATGAAGTATAACTGGACAAATGTGTCTTATTTTGACCCCTAACCAGTAGCCAGCCTTCCTGAAAATAAACTACTTAAAAATAAGAAATATCTATTAACAAACTCTTATAAAATTGAACGAGCACAATGGTCTGCCGAAGTCTCATTCCCAATTAGTAGCTTCGCGTCGTTATATAAAATATTTTGAATACTCAAGATGGTTGACCAATGAAACAATTAACCTAGTTACAATTTGTACAGAATAAAACAGCATATCTCCAAATTGTTATCGTTCGATACATAACTATGCATAACCTTTAAAGACGTTTTTGGACTATATTATATGTATATGAATATTAATAGTATTAATGTACATATTAGATAAATATGGTATAGAAGATAATGATATTTTAGCAAAACTTCAATGAAATGACGAATTGTTTTGTTTTTTAGCATATATTAAACAATACATTGTTTACCTGTCTGAGAAAATTATAAGGAAATTGCAGCAGCATAACAACGTAATGGGACATCTTTTAATATTTCTAACGATAAGCAATGACAATAAGCATTGCCATAAAAATGTTCTGAATACTTGAGTTGTTGAACCATCCCTCAAATCAGTGTATAATTTGTTTATTCCAGACATTGCGAAAGAAACCAATTCATTCATGTTTTATAATTGCGTTCACTTTTATCACATTAATGAAAAGATTCTCCACATTGAAAGTATCAGATCGTTAATTACGAAACTTGACAAATAAAACACAAATTCCAACCAAATTTGAACCATCCCTCAAATCAGTGTCTAATTAGTTTACTCCGGACATTGCGAAAGAAACCAACATATTCATTCATGTTTTATAATTGCGTTCACTTTTATCACATTAATGAAAAGATTCTCCACATCGAAAGTATCAGATCGTTAAGTACGAAACTTGACAAATAAAACACAAATTCCAACCAAATTTGAACCATCCCTCAAATCAGTGTCTAATTAGTTTACTCCGAACATTGCGAAAGAAACCAACATATTCATTCATGTTTTATAATTGCGTTCACTTTTATCACATTAATGAAAAGATCCTCCACATTGAAAGTATCAGATCGTTAAGTATGAAACTTGACAAATAAAACACAAATTTGAACCAAATTTGAACCATCCCTCAAATCAGTGTCTAATTAGTTTACTCCGGACATTGCGAAAGAAACCAACATATTCATTCATGTTTTATAATTGCATTTACTTTTATCACAGTAATGAAGAGATTCTCCACATCGAAAGTATCAGATCGTTAAGTACGAAACTTGACAAATAAAACACAAATTTGAACCAAATTTGAACCATCCCTCAAATCAGTGTCTAATTAGTTTATTCCGGACATTGCGAAAGAAACCAACATATTCATTCATGTTTTATAATTGCGTTCACTTTTATCACATTAATGAAAAGATTCTCCACATCGAAAGTATCAGATCGTTAAGTACGAAACTTGACAAATGAAACACAAATTTCAAACACATTTGTCAAGTTTCATACATAACGATCTGATACGAATAGTTCCAATTACGAACACTCGATTTGTTTGATCGAATACATTTTGCTACGGATTGTGTATATATTTTTCGTGAATAAAGTTCAAATTTTCAATGGGGAAATTCATATACATTTAAGCGTATAGGAAAAACAGTAGCTTTCATCCTACTCAATCTCGAAATTAATAAAAAATGCAGAACCACTTCCAGACGTGACCGTGGACGTTGCGAAATCTTTTAGCATGTCTACGTCCGAAAACGGTGGGCGTAGCGTAGAAATCGGCCGGTTTCATTAGCAGAGGTTCGTCGACAAGGTACGAGTACTCGACTGGAGTATGCTATATCCGGCGGAGTCCTCTTCAACGAGCGACAACGTCCTTGCGGCTGTTGGCGAACGGCCTCGAGAGAGCTCTCGCTGGTTTCCGGGCTGCGCGACGTGGCGATGTGTGCCAGACACTCGCACGCCTAGGAATTCCTGACCCTGCCCACCTTGACTGCCTACTGCCTACAACATACTACCACAGCCTGGCCGACTGGAAGCGTGAACCATAGCCCAGGAGAGAAGATAATCGCGGGCGTGCGCGCGCGTGCACGCTTCTCGCGCACGCGAAACTCGCGTCTCTAGCATGGGCACGGCCGCTTCTCTGGCATCCCTTTGTTGCTTCTAATACCCGGGCTATTTATACTGCAACTGGCTGAATGGTATTGCCGTGCCAATTCTTTTTCAATGGAGGTTTAATTAGTAGAGATATGCGAGAAATCGGAAATATCGGGTACAATATGGGTCGCGAAGGCATCGGTGTTGGATTGTTAGTAACAACGCGTCTGTTCAGAAAGCAAAAATGAATTTGGTTGCATGCGAGGATCCCTAACTAAGGCAACAAACCAGATGTCAACGGACCCATGGGTCTGTGAGTGTTTCGTACACCTAACTGCCACGGTAAGAGACGGAACGCAGGACTGGTACTTTATCTCAAGTGGACAACGGACTTTCCCGAATTGCCTGTTTTAGTTTTCTCCTCACTCCGAGTCTAGCCTTCAATGCGATACGACGCCCTTCCGAGTTTGGTATAATAAATTAGAGTTTATAAGAGAATACGCCGTTTGCAGTTTATTCAACCACCCATATCCAATGATCGGGTCGAGACGAGTCGGGTTCTTGAAAATCCCGAAATTTTCGAGAACCCATCCTAATTCCGAATAAAATTCTTGAGCTATCCCGATCCTGAATAAAGTTCTCGACCCGTCCTAGTCTCGAATAAAAGTTTTAACCCGTGCCGACCCAAAATTTCAGGTTCTTGCACACTTTCGGGTGCACGCGTGGTAAACGTAAAAGTAGCGCTTAATTTTCGAGAACCCATCCTGATTCCGAATAAAATCCTTGAGCTGTCCCGATCCTGAATAAAGTTCTCGACCCGTCCTAGTCTCGAATAAAATTTTTAACCCGTGTTGACCCAACATTTCAGGTTCTTGCACACTTTCGGGTGCACGCGAACGTAGAAGTAGGACGTTTGATTAGGTGGACGTTTGATTAGGTAGGACGTTAGGTGGTTCGGAACCCTCCTTAAACTGTATGTCTCGTCGCTTAATAACCATAGCAGTTGAAGAAGCTACGTAAAACAATCAAACAAAGGACGTTTGAGGCAAATAGCTCTCTAGATTGATGTTTCATCTAGCGATTTTGACTACTAAGGAACCCCATCTTTGCATTATTAGGAAATCAGGAGTAGAATCCCGGACCCTTGCAATCCTCGCGTACGTATACGTGGTCCAGCGGTGTGCGAGTGTACTGTGACGACTGTCTTCTGTCTAGGAGACGCAGTCCTTAAGGGTTTAGGAACGTATTTGGCCTTGAAGAATCGATGAGTTGTGTGGCACACCACACACCGCTAGACGCATGTACGTACACGAGAATTGCAAGGGTCCGGGATACGAACAATAGCAATCGCTAGATAAAAGATGCATCTAGCGCGCTTACTATCCCAGAAAGCCTAATTTTGCGTTTTTCAGGCGATATCCGCATTATTCGACAGAATTTAGCGGAGCCGCGAGAAGAAATGCTGGAACAAATAAAAATGCAGCAATGTCGCGCGTCAACTGTCAATTGGCCGACTTTACCAACACGCGTTTAGGTCGCGCTCCGAATGGTCCGTGTTTTTCGTTAATAACTCCCTAACAAAGCCGCGGACGCCATTTTCGCAAAGGAAAATATTGTTCGCAACGATCCCAGGAACCTCCCATTTCCGAATGTTGAAGGAATTTTGAGACAACCTGTATACGTGTCTTAGACTCCCCGATGAACTTAACCGCAATGCCTACGAAACGTTGGGAAAATAATTCTTCCAGAACACCCGGACGTGTTGATGCTTCTTCATTGCCGCTAACGCCTTGGCGCGAAGGTGTCCAATCGTATCAATTTGCCTTCGATCTCGACTAGTTTCCTCCTCGCATTTTTCCTGTCCCCTGCGCGAAAGCTTTGACCGAATCCGGCGATCTGTCGCTCGCCGAGGCTCGTTGCGGCTCGACTCTTGGCGCGAACTCGTTTTCTAATTATTCACATAAATCAGCGTTTCCTTTCGGGGGGCGAGAGCGTTACAAATACTCGGTGTGGTCCGATGCAAATTGCGGCAGCGCGCGCGCGCTCTCGCGTCCATCGGTGCGCCGATAAATCAAGATCGATTGCAAACGCGGCACGGACCGTTTCCACGGTATCAAATCGATCGAGTCGCGGCTATCTGCTCCGGTGAATTACGCCGATCCTGTTCCAGCTGGAAACGTATCAATTTCGTCTGTCAAGTTATCGACACGTTTGCGGAAAAATCGATGTGGAATTGGGGATCGATTAGAGGGCCCGCTAGTGAGCCCTTGTCAGCGCCTGCACTCGGTATAATCTGCGAACAATATTATCTTGAATAATAACAATGAGCTGTGACCCCGTTAGCGTCTGTAAAATCGATTTCAAACATATCGTTCATGTTTTCTTGATTATGCAGATGGTCGTCGATCATCGGTACAGGTGCTAATTTATAGCAGAATTTAATTTCAATTTAATTGTCCGACTTTTTAGCGGCTGTAATAATAATATGTCGTCGGCCTGTTAGTGTCTGCCTTGAAAAATTGATCTTGAATGTTCCTTCCACGTTTTCTTGATCGTGTAATCAGTACTCTTCAACAAAGTTCTCGATCAACGATGCAGATGGCGATTTATGGTAGAAATTCGTTCCGATTTAGTTGTTGGATTTTCAGCAAGTAGGCAGTAACATGTATTCATGATAAAAATCATGATAAAAATCATGTGAAAGAATTTACAAAATGAGAATGCACCAATTTTAACTGATTAGAATTATTCAGAGTAAACAGCAGGTTAACCTCCATTTAAAAAAACTTCATTTTAAGCAGAAAATAAAATAATATTTTCAATTAACGAATATGGAGATTATACAGATGCATCCATGAGGAATTCAACAAATTCATTACTTCGGGTATATATTATGAAATAAATGGCTGAAAATTTAGATAGACACATTCTTGTTATTTTTATAGAGTTATGTAAAATAGTTAATTATTGTAATTTTTTAGTTTCTATTGACTCGTTCGCACGTTTTGTTAAGAATTGGAACAAATTGAGTTACAATGGGTTAACGAGACTTCAATTGAACGGCGCACGGTATAGAAACGATTACTGTTTTTCAATCGATCGTACATCGCAACGGTAGTAACAAGAGATCTCGAGGGATCCACCTAGACGCCTCGGAATCTTCTTTGCCGCGATCGAATGGGTCGTTCGCTTCATCAGGAAGCGATTGTCGTGTCGGCGCAGTGGGAACACGTGGGACGACAATCATCGTAGGAACGATCGTCGAGATAGACTTTCACTGACATTCTCCCGCGGTGGTGCCGCCTCCCACACCGTGTATACGTAGTGATTAGCGACGAATTACGACGCCCGTTCTCATCGATGATATTTCCGCGGCGATAATACGCGATCGCGTGGGCCCCCGTGCTTATTTCTTTCTCCTCACGGGCGTAATAATCGCTTCACACCGTGCACGAGCAATCTGCGCTGCACACAATGCACCTTTGATTAGAAGAAATTGATTTCATTGGCGTATTATTGCTTAGAAAGTGTCTAAGCACCGCGTCAATACGTTTCGTAAATTTTATACAGGAATCCAATCAAAATATCAAGTAGAGATAAGGCGAAATATCGTATAGCTTCTAAGTTTAACGTAATGGGTACTATGTAATACAAATAGATTGTTATTTAAGATCATAATAATGTGTCTGTACCGTGAAAGGCGCGAGCAGTATCGAAGCACCGCGTCAATACGTTTCTTAAATCTTATACAAGAATCCAATCAAAATATCAAGTAGAGATAAGGCAAATATCGAATAGCTTCTAAGTTTAACGCAATAGGTACTATGTAATACACAATTAGATTGTTATTTAAGATTAAAATAATGTGTATGTACCATCAAAGGCTTGAGTAGGTGTCTAAAAGAAGAATGTTCGTTTGATAAAGTACCTATTTGAAATGTATTTCATGTACGGGTTATCCCAAAAATGTCGGGAAACCTTAGAAGGGGTGGTTCCTGGGGTCATTTGAACTAACTTTCTCCTTTACGGAAAATGTTCTCTGTGGCTTTGTTAGCGAGTTATTACATAGCAAAATTCGTCCGCTGTAGCTGCTCTCCGATTGTTCTGTGTTTTTCGCTAATAACTCCTGAACAAAGCCGCGGAGAACATTTTCATACAGGATAAGATTAAATGTTCAATAATATCGATCGTAAGTTGCTTAAGCAAAAAAAAAAATTTTTTTTTAACGATATCGGCGCATAGGTTCGATCACATGTTACTGAAACACTATTTGCAAATTAGCACAATATTATTTCTCAACGTTTCGATCTACATTTAGATCATTTTCAAGAGAATCAAGTAACATTGCGTCTGTAACCACAAAATAAACAGAATTAATAAATCATGAAACGAAAAAAACCCCGGAACCAATTATACCATGAAACAATAAACCAAGGATAAGATTGCTTCAAATGACCCCAGGAACCACCCCTTTCACGATTTTCCGACATTTTTGAGACACCCGGTATAGTTACGAAGCTTACAGAAGCCTTTCCGTGGCACCGTATAATAAAAATCTTACCGCAGATCTATGCAATACGTTCAGATTGTTACTTTAGATCGAAATAATTTATTTCTTATCATTTATCAGACACAGTTTGATATCAACAAGCCTTTCTATGGCACCGTAACAATTCTAGTAACTGAAAGACACTTGTTATCAATCGCAATTTCTGGTTATCCGCAGTACGGTTCCAATCTTCTGTTCCTATCTTGATTGACGCAAAACGAATATGGGAAACGGTGATCGATAATGTACGAAGTACAGTTCTTTCGAGGTCATCGTTATTTCACGGGATGAAAAGTGTGCACACAGGTGCGCATTAAGATAATAAATTTCTCGAAAGGCCGTTCGTTTGCACGGGAACCTCGTAAAGCTGGGATTTAGCGTTAGAGCGCCGACGATGCTTCCTAGCGAACACCGATCATGGTGTTCGCTATGTTCTCCTGTCTTGAACAGAGATACGTGTTCTGACCACCTGCAGGGGTCCGTTCAAGTAGGCGGGAATTGAAATATTGTAACCGTAACATCCTAAGCAAGATAACCGATTATAAAAGATAATGAAGAAATAGCATGTAGCAGCGATTTTTAATTTGACTTTCGTAATTCGAAAGTGCTCGACGAGTTTGCAATGAAATTACAACTGTTGCATTCGTATTCATACATGGTTCATCTCGAAACTTTTATCAGGAGTAAGGTCAAGTAAATTTGAGGAAATAGATTGTTACAGTTACAGGAACTTGGGAGCGCATACTCCATGACGATGATCAGAGGAATGAAGCTACGAAGATTATGTCTAGACTGAGAATCATTCGGAAAAATAAAAATTCTCGATTAAGGAACCGTAGAGAATATTCTGCCGTTATAAAATTATAAATGATGTTCTCAAATTTGTTCTAATCTGTCTGCTGTTCGATGCTTTACCCAGTTTTGTCATACATGCACAGCATTTATAGTCTAAACGTGTCATATTTTCTGTATTCTTTCATAACTAAACAATTCTAAACGAATTCTTTAATTGTATCGTCACAAATGAATGAGATATTTAGGTGACTGCCTCTGAGTAGTCGACTCAGTAATAAGTATGTGTAATGTTCTTTGTTGTAATTAAATTATGAATTTTTATGTGTTTTCGAGAAAATGCTGAGTGAAATGTAAAACAGTAAAAGATTAGAAAAGTCTAAGACTACGTTATTAGAATTATTAATGGACGAAATCGATCGTTCTTTAATCTCTACTTCTCACAATCGATGGGGAACATTTTTATTTGCATCAAAATCCGCGGTCTATAATGTAACGTAACAATAATAATGTTACTTTAGTCGGCAGTTGTGCTAATCGCGCCGGAAGGAATTAATTGGATGAAAAGCTTTCGTCAACGATCCGTCTTGGAAACAGGGCAGGTATGTATACATTGCATTCCATCGACACCACGCAGGCCGACGTATCGAGAAGTAAATGCATCGGCCGAGAGGCCTTAAAGGCCGTCATGATCGTAAGAATGAATTCGTTTAGGAGAATTTCCCGGCGAGCGTAGGAGTCCGAGAATGGCGGTGAAAGTACACCGAGTTCGCCGCTTCTAAATCTGATTGATCGATTTCTAATCGATGCTCGACTACTTCTATAACCTGCGTACGTGACGTGGTTTTCCTCGAGCGCCACGATTGAATGGAATTCAGGGAACGGTATTCGTTTACTTCGTTTTTTGTCACGCTTTGCTGTATAGAACATTTGCAAAATACCTGCGCCAAGTCAGATCATTTTTCATCCCCTGCATTACCATTTGTCGCACAAACCGGTCAGCAATACCTTGTAAAGCAGTCGTTGCGTTTTTAAAAATTGCCGTATTATGCTGAACTATTATGTATTGATTTCACATAATTTGTAATTTCTATGAAGTTGTTATATATAGAATAATTGTATAAACTTCTATGTAATACAGAAGCGATACACAACTTTATGTTATTCAATCAGAAAACAGTTTGATCGAATTGCAAATCATTTGAAGTCCAACATTAAGTATCGCACGATAGAAAACTGAGGTAAGTTATACAAATTAAAAAACCCATACTTAATTATACGTTCGTAAGTACATTACGACACAATATTAAAAGAATGCCAAATCAGAACGACAAAATAATCGATTTTTACATATCGTATACTTTTGATAGTGTTTATCTTCTCTTTCGTCTACGAGCCCAAATTTACATGGATGCATCTAGATGCGGTAGAACTTTCAAAATTAACAATAAAAAGATATGGTAGAACACATGTGTCATTCATTTATGGACTTAGCTATGTTCGTGCAAACATTTCCATGAGATTTTCGTAAATATTCACTAAGTATGTGATTTTCGATATCAACAATAAAAAAATATGGTAGAACACATGTGTCCTTCATCTATGCACTTAGCTACGTTCGTGCAAACATTTCCATGAAATTTTCGAAAATGTACACAAAGTATGTGATTTTAAAAATAAACAATAAAAAAGTATGGTGGAACACATGTGTCGTTCATCCACATACTTACTTAGTTACGTTCGTGTAAACGTGTCCACAAAATTTTCAAAAATGTTCACTAAGTTCACTTTTAATATCAACAATAAAAAGATATGGTACATTCATCTGTGCACTTAGCTACGTTCGTGCAAACATGT
>CM052193.1:10828078-10859665 GCA_028455805.1 Lasioglossum figueresi | reverse complement strand
AGAAGAATGACAAATGAATTAATGAGATTAATCTGATAAAAGGAACGTCACGTTCCCATGCTATCTGTTTCATTTACCAAATTTAAATAATTAATGATTGTTGAATATCGGAGAAAATAACTTGCAGATAGCGTATTATTGTCAGATTCTGGACCCCTACAGAACGAATAGGTACCTGCTTCCCTTATAAATACCTAAGCCAACTTTCACTTCTTTGTAACCTTGCGTTCTATGTATACAAGAGAAAATTAATTAGCTGCACAGGTTCCTTTACATCTCTGAAACAATTTTATAAATATATAAATTTGTGATGAATTGTCCACATTTAAATTACCATTTCCATTAAAATTTTGATACAGGCCAGTTTCGTGAACTTGTAAGTGACGCATTAATTATATTTATTCTGTAACATCTGCGCAAAATCATCAATGTTTACCGTTAAAATTACAGTATTTGTCATATATACTCAATTACACCATTCGTCATGTATATCTATCTATCCCATAAAATAACGAAAACGTTCTGTTAAAATTTGTTCCATTAAAAATTGTTCGAAGGGAAAGCTCGGGAAACTCTAGTCTAGGCTGCAAAGTGAAAATGGTAGCGCAAGTAGAACTCGATAGTGTGCGCAAACCGTTAAATTGTTGCAAAACCGCAGCACCTTCGAGTCGAGCGTTTGAAGAGGTTGGTTAATGGGTTGAAGTTTCGGTGAAAACCGGATGCCCGCGGATCCTGAAAGCAACGTCGGAGGTTAGGGGTCATCCTGGAAGTAAATTAAGCGCGACCAGGTGGAGGAACGTTTAACGGTGGATTTCGTGGGGCCGGGTTCACCGGAACGGGCAAAAAATCAGTGCAACGGCATCATTCCCGGGACCACACCCGGAAGAGACGTTTCGTTAAGGTTAATATGGATGAGCCGCGTACTCCATCCGAGACTGAATTTATGTCGGTGGGTTCCATTGAAATTGAAATCAACGCACGACATGCGCTACGGTTCGTCCATGGATATTCGGGCTGGGGCTAAATTGGAACCACCCAGGCAGATACTAAATTTACTTTCGTACACTAATTTGGAGTGGAGTCACAAGGTAGAGAATTCTGATATCTGTGCCATATCAATGTTGCGCGAGTATGGGTGGATAGGATTCCAGAGAAAATAGGTTCGCAAATGGTGCGCGGTCCCGCCAAGAAGCTAATTATCAAGAGCATTCGAACGAGGAGGGTTCGTCGCTTTTCTATACATATATGTATGAAGGAATTTCGGGGGTTTTATACGAAACGATTTTCTCTGTATTACTTGAATTTCAAATGAAGGAGTACATTAAAAGGGATTTTATTAACCGTTGGCCCACTTTCGGATAAATATGTGCATCGAGGAAGTTCATATATATTTCTTGTACGCTCTTAATTTACCGTATAACTGGGTCCCGAATGGATACGTGAAACCGTGAGACAGCAGAAAAGCATCAATAATAAAGTAGTTATTAAATGTACAATTTTGAAGAGATGAGTTTTTAAAATGTTAATCGAAGGAATTGGTAAAAGCTTCTCCGTAACGGTGAATCCAAAAGAAATAATCTCTTGGGGTTCGGCAATCTGATCAGCCAGTAATTGCTTTTGCTTTACAAAAACCAATCGAATACTCTTAACCATCCTCGTATCTTTCGTAAGCCAACGAACGTAGCTGATAGTGCAGTATTCCTGTAATGATAATCTAAAAATTACTGCATTGCTGCAGCAGATACAGCTATGCCGAGAGATGACACCGAACAATGACGCTGGTCCGGACTAATTCCATTTCGTTACCTTCTGGCAGAATGGCGTAAAACTTGTAATACTACGTCTTACCAATACAGACCCAATCTCCTGGTATTTAACGATTGTTCATTAATATTAATCGAAAACCGAAAAAATGGTACTGTGCAACTTCAACACCCAAAACGAAAAATTCCCAAGTCACTTGAATCAATTTTAAAAATATTTTTAACTGTGCTTGAATCCATTCATTCATTTATCCTGTACGAAACTAATCCATCTAGAATACGTTCATTTACTTCAACCAGTTATTTTAAAATAGTCTGAAGTAAAAATAATTTATCGACCGCATTAACGTGTTAGATGTATACAAAAGATCTGGCAGAATAACGCAAAACTTGAAATCTACGTCTTACCAATACAGACCCAATCTCCTTGTATTTAACGATTGTTCATTAATATTAATCGAAAACCGAAAAAATGGTACTGTGCAACTTCAACACCCAAAACGAAAAATTCCCAAGTCACTTGAATCAATTTTAAAAATATTTTTAACTGTGCTTGAATCCATTTATTCATTTATCCTGTACGAAACTAATCCATCTAGAATACGTTCATTTACTTCAACCAGTTATTTTAAAATAGTCTGAAGTAAAAATAATTTATCGACCGCATTAACGTGTTAGATGTATACAAAAGATCTGGCAGAATAACGCAAAACTTGAAATCTACGTCTTACCGATACAGACCCAATCTCCTTGTATTTAACAATTGTTCATTAATATTACCCGAAAACCGAAAAATGGTACTGTGCAACTTCAAGACCCAAAACAAAAAATTCCCAAGTCACTTGAATCAATTTTAAAAATATTTTAATCTGTGCTTGAATCCATTCATTTACTTCAATCATTTATTTGAAAATACTCTCAAGTAAAAATAATTTATGGACTGCATTAATGTATTAGATGTATGCAAAAGCTTTAGTCTTTTTGATTCGTGCATACATAATGACTTTTATATATACATATATGATTATATTATATATTATATGGTTCTAATCTTCCGGTTTCTTTAGCAATTGTGTATAAATAACCAACTTCATTATCAACCCGTAAAATAGTCTGTCGGCTAGAAATAGAAGGAACTTGAGAAACTTTTACTTTTGCATAATAAATATATATGTATTATTATAGCTTTCTATCGATCGTATTTGTTGTTAATAAATTAATAAAGTAATTCCGACGCTTCGATCTTCATTCAGATCATTTTCAAGGGATACTAGAATTGCGTCTGTGAAATTTTTTTTAACAAATTAAGAATATTTTAAAATTTAAGAATGCATAACAGAGAGAGGAAATGAAAATTCCTTTGTGATGAAAATTAATCAATTCGACGTGAAACTAATACTTGTTGAATGCATGCCGGTTATCGGCACACTGAGGTAAACATTAAACGTTAGGCGAGAACGTAGAAGATCATAGATCGAAGTATGCCAATCAATATTAGTCGGTAAAGAAATTACTTTGAAACGCGATAACACATTTCATACCTCTTGTAACTGTTTATATACCATATTTATGAATTTATGGTACTTCTTTGACATTCATCTGTCCAAGAAATGACTAAAAACTGCTCAAGTCGTATGCGAGAACAATCGATGTTAAATCGTTGACGCAAAGAAAAGTTTCATTTGGAAATTTCATCACAAAACATTACTTGTTCAGTAATTCTGCATAATATTCGTGTATCTTAGGTGTTTCATAATATCTAAGATTTACGCTACGGTGTTTAACCGTACGAAGTGTTTAACAATTTGCAAAATTGCTTTGTAAATTAAGTAACAAATGATCGAACCCTCGCGCCGAAGGCATCAACAAGTTTATACATGTATTAAAATAAAAATCGTCACAAGTCGGGATAGACGCATTCTTGTTATTTATATAAAGCAATCTAAAATAGTCTCTTTTAATGCTCCAAAAGTCTAGTGAAAGAAGAACTATATTTTCGTCTATCTTTCATGTCAAAATGAAAATGTTTAGATCACTCGAAAATCTACGGTAACAAATATAGACTGGAAATTGAAAACTAGACTGCGGATACGTGGAATGACAAGAACGAAGACGAGCAAAACTACAAGGCACAGAAGATCGTTCGTGCCAAGGATCAGACGCCTCGAAGGACCTCCTGGCGTCGTTCGTCCTTGGCGAGCATCCAGCTCCTCCGGGACATATGTTCTTCGATCATGGCAGCGCGTTTCGCGCTCGGATCGACGTCGAACATCCGCGCCGTCTTATTTATTCACAATGGAGCCAATCAATGAAGGTTAATTACCGTCGACACCGAAGCCTCCGGAGCTCGTTAAATCGATGACAAATCGACGTTCCTCATATATATTTTTTTAGCCGGCGTGCAAGAGTCCTCCGGTTTTTCACGCGGCGCGTTAGCATTAGTCGCCGATTGTTTCGTCAACAAAACCGGTCGTCGGGAAAATAAATTTCCGGCCGGTTGGAAAAATTGATTCGCACGGCCGCTCGTTACGTTTTATTTAACGAGGAGAAAAATGAAGGAAGTCATGTACGCAACAATGTTCATGATCAATTTCGAAGATCAATTTACGGCTTCCTGTGGCTTTTGTGGATTATACGGGAGGGAACGGAGCGAGAGCAAGGACGGCTCGGCGGCCGCGTAGCGGCGGATCGCGCAAATAGACACGTTTACTCGGCCAGGCCTCGTTATTCACGAAAACCCGTTATTAAAGGCTCTAAAGATCGGTGAGCACGCATTAAACCACTGCCTCCGAACTGTTCGCGCGATTATCGTTTCGTCCTTCCGTCGACAAAGAAACGGCCGGTTCCGTTTTGCTGCAACCACCGCGCCGCCGCGCCGTCAGCCCCCGAGGTTTGACCTTTGGGCACCGACGATTAATTAAATACACCGACCTGTGCTCGAAATAGCCACTTTGTACTCAATCCTTCATCCCTTCCATGGAAACTACACATGTATCGGCGGTAATCGCTAGACCGCGAATTTATACGCATTTTTGAACGGAGATGCAAGAGAGGTGCCGCAAAATTAACTTTGACCTTCAATTTCAAGGTCAGAAGGTCAACAATTTATTTTGACTGCGCCGTATTCTGTTCCTCGCGAGGGCGAAAAGTGTAAAAGTCATCAGTTAAAACTCAATCGTTCGCTTAGAAAAGAAAGTCGGTGAGTAATTCATTTTCCGCAAATAAAAATCGTAAGGAATAAAAAGATGCAACATTTTTCTCACGGGACCATCCCGAGGACATACTCTGCAAGATGCAAAAGGTTTCGTTACGATTGGTCCATCCATCTCGGCGTAATCGGTGAACATACATAGAAAAGAAAGCGACAAAAGGCGCATACAGATCGAATTGAGCAATCTCCTCCTTTTTCGAAGTAAACAGATTTTATTTACATTATATTTTCATTCCTCGGTCAGGTGGAGTTTATACAGCGTGCTACTGATGAAGCCGTCGGAAATGATTACTTTGCTCGTGAAATATATCGAAAGTATATAAATGAAATCAGTTTGATCATGAGAAAACGTTACCATAATTTTTTAAGAGAACAGTTTTGACCCATGTCTCGTATGGTTTAAAAATAATCATATTGACGAAGGCATTGCGCGATGTTTGATCGATATGTGGTAGCGAATAAATGCACTCGGAAAATACTATAAATTTGAGATGACAGTGTTGCAAATGGGAAAGGTGAAAGATCAAAGCAATTCATTTCTACAGTAATGCAATCAAGAAAGCAGTAGTTCGCTGAGAGAATACGTAGATTACAATGTTGCTTGTATCGGTGAACAAGACTTTATTTTACGAAAAAGTTTGTTTGACAAAAAAAAATTTTTTAAATGATATCGGCGCATAGGTTCGATCGCATGTTACTAAAACACTATTTGCAAATTAGCACAATATTATTTCTCAACGTTTCGATCTACATTTAGATCATTATTTTGTGTTTACAGACGCAATGTTACTTGATTCTCTTGACAATGATCTAAATGTAGATCGAAACGTTGAGAAATAATATCGTGCTAATTTGCAAACAGTGTTTTAGTAACATGTGATCGATCCTATGCGCCGATATCATTTAAAAAATTTTTTTTGCTTAAGCAACTTGCGATCGATATTATTGAACATTTAGTTTGTTTAACGTTACCGTCAAAATTGTTAATGCTTTCGGCGCAAGGGTTCGATCATTTGTGCGATCAAATGATCACACAAAGCGGACAAATGATCGAACCCTTTCGCCGAAAGCATTAACATTTTTATTAACAACAAATACGATCGATAGGAAGCTACAGTTACCGTCAAAAGTCAGGTATTCAAAAATATAAAACTCACAATCGTTATGTATACAATGATTCGATATTCAAACTCAGAAACAAAGTATAAAACTCAGCTCGACTGTACCAAGCATTGTACAATCTTTTATCATGAAAGAAGAAATATTTATACCTTGAATACAAGCATTCGTTTCTCTGTGGCGTCCGCAGCCGCACAAATGCATCACGGCGGCGGCGGCGGCGGCGGCGGCATGGCGTCACAACAGTATCCCTCGTTTCCCAATTTCCTTAATTCGATGATGCATGCCTCTCGGCTGTCCACCGTCGGCGGAACAATCGGCGGACGTCGGTTGCCGGGACACGATAATGGTTCATCGACATTTCGGAATAATTTGTCACGAACCGGCGGCGGTGAACGCGTTCACGAAATATATGCGTCGCGGAGGGTGGGGCGTATGCGAAGGAGAGCGGTAACACGCGATTACTAATCGCGGTATCGCTTCTACCCCAGGGGTCGTGGGGTTGGGCGATGACCAACGACGATATACATTATTCGTAGAGAGGGCCCCGAAACGTATGGGAATCCCCCTTCCACCTGTGAGATACGACCGGACGTTTCGACTTCTTGGAACCAAAAGGTCGACGCGCCGCGGCGAGCCGCGGGGATCCTCGCCCACGCGCGCCGCATAAAGCTGAGAAATCAAAACCGAATTCGATTCGAGGCTCCGTGTCCACCAGGATCGTAGCTCAAACAGGTGAAGTCTGACCTTTACGGCCCCTCGACGGATTAATGCGGCTAAACAGCGTCTCAGACCAGCGAACGCTTCTCTGCGGTTCGAGAGATACAGTGGCTCCCGAACGCTCGCTGTTGCTTCTTCGAATAACTAAAACGCGCACGCCAGACTTTACTTTCCAAAATTATATTATCGCTATTATAAGACACAAGTATCAAGATTGTATACGTATATAACATTTTGAACGAATCCGATAACGTTTCTAGAAGGTATGAAACATTATTTGTAATATTGTGCTGAAGCAGGATCAGGAATGTATTAGAAGGAAAATTAAATTACGCTAACTTTTGTAGGTTTTTTAAATAGAATTTTACGTAATTATACGATGTAAAAGATTAGCTTCCCTTCAAAATTAGCAGTCATCCTTCCGAGTCCTTATATTTATTTTGATAGACACAAGAAATCTAGAATTATAAGTATATGTATAAAAATTGTATGTTCTTCTCTACTAACTTCAGTGAATTAATAATCCAATGAAATTTTGAATTATATAAATATTGAAATGCATATATATATATATATATTGTAAAATTAACATCAACTTCTTACAAACTCATGTGAACGAATGTGATATATTAAAAATATAGTAGAAGGATTAAGGATGTTTTCTTTAAAATTTCTAGTTTAAATTATTACTTTAGTTATTCGAATTAGCGTTCGACTACGTTAAAAAATGTATTGTAACACATTTTGTTGTCCCAGATTAAAGGTGATAGTTAAAAGATTAAACTATTTTTGAAGATGCTAAACCTACACCACGAACGTGTAGGTAGAATTTAGAATTCGACTATCGTTTCTGATAAATTTAATTATTTCGGGGACTAGATACGAAAGTGATCCATAGCACTATAAATGCACAGGGAAAGGAGCCGACGAAATGTAAAAACCAGTTCCCCGTTTTATCGATAAGAATTTGTACCCCGTTCGCGATTTTGGATAGAGGATGTCAGTATGCTACAAAGTTTGTCCTTGGATTTTAATGGAAACGGTATCGCAAACGCATTACGCGTTATCGGTTTAATAACATTAGCCTTTTTACCGTCTCTGTTCGCTTCGAGTTTGGTGAACATCGCCAAATCCTGTGGTTGCTTCGTCGCCGGAAGCTCGAACGGTTAAAGAGGTCGCCCAGTGGCAGTTCGTAGACAGTAATGCGATACCAGAGGAAGCGTTAATTTTGTTAATTGGCGGTGTCTTTGGAATCATCGATGCCGATAAACCGTGGTTTCGCACGAGTACCGTTAACCTCTTTCCGAGGCTAGCGCGTGTAGTCAGTTTCCCAGATTTTTGGTAACCTGCTGGAGAATTTCTTTACATTTTCTTGCTTACATAAACAACGCTGGTTTCTTAGTTTCATTTTTCTCAATTAATACAAACAATCATTACATCTTTAAACGCTCGCGAAAAACGTACAGAACTTTATGTTTCATTTCTGTTAGATCAAGATCTACAAAGATCCCCTGATTCTACAATATTAGCAAGCGTCAGGACAAATCGCTGATTCTATTATAAAAGAAATTATTTTCGTGTTGAAGCTCGTTATTCTTTATTTCTTGTTTCGCTTGCTACACTAAAAATATATTTAAATATAATACATTCGAATATATCGTCTGTTATTGATCACTACACGGCGGATGTTACGCATTCATGACAAAAACGGGTATATGGCTGTTACAATACTTTCAACCTATTAAACATACGACGAAAGAAAATTTCACTTCAGTCTGTTTTAATTCGAGTGGAAACTATAATGGACACCCTTCTATTCCCGATAGGAAGCTCGTAATGTAATAATGTTGGTCTTAACGAACCATTTATTTGTTATACTGCACAGGAATAAAGTGTGCGAGTTCCTTTGTAGAATAACAAAATATTTTTAAGACTGGTTCCTTTGAGATCCACTTCGAAACTGTGCAGATATATTTTTGAAAGTATCAAAATATCGTTCGAAGTGTCTGCTGCTCTCAACGTGTTTTCACCGATCAGTGCAAACGTTTCTGTATTTGAAGGCGGCCCACAGAATTCATTCTCATCGAATACCGAACACGCTCGAGACGTGAACTGGCCCGAAAAGGGGACAGCGCCGTGGCCCCCTTGTTTCTTTGTATCTCGGCCACAATATCTCAGGCCGCTATCTATCCGAGAAACCGCTTCCTCCAGAATCTCGCACAAAGGCGAGCGTGACACGCGGGTCCGGCTGTGAAATTCATCTTTTTAATACGCCACCGCGGGTAACGTTACGCGTGTAATATCAGCGTAGAAGAATGCTGTCGCGGCTGTCCGGAGTGCCTTGTCACGGTGTGCGAGTTTCGGTCGCGCAGCGGAGGTACTCGCACCGAAAGCTTGTTCCTCTTCAGGCGCAGCACCGCTACGTCCTCTGGGAACCATAAATCCTGCCGGTCTGGACTTGCCGCTCGGGGTGGTTCGCCACACAGGTCGTGCCTAACCGTGGTAGGGTAATTGGCGAAATGTGGTAATCCCTAATTACAGGAGATACCGCGCCTAATTCCATAACGTATTGCATCGAATCCGGCCGCAACTGCTCCCGCCCGATATTAACTGCGACGCGCGCGTTGTTCTTCCGCGTAATTGCGTTCCCTAAAAACGGTACTTATTGGTCCCGGCCATTTTTTTTCACGTGAAATCGGACAGTTCGCAATTAACTTGTTGCAATCTTCGAGCGGGCCCCGGCGATCGAACGCGTGGGCAATCACCGCGGAAGAGTCTTGTACCTCGTTCCGATGAATTACGCCGTCTTTGTTTTGGGCAACTTAATGCGTGGCGAGATGTCGGACGCCGCCGTACCTTCGGTATGTTGCACCGAGTTCAGCTTTGCTGCATTTCGTGAAAGAAACTGTTTGCTCTTTTATTCGTATACACTCGCGTCCGCGTTTAAGGACACGCCGTTCATTTTTAAGATGAACGGGGAGCGAAATATTTACGAGAACATATTCTCTCGCGGTCACCAAATAATATTACAGTAGGAAGTTACACTTTATTTAGAGTTAATAATAATGTTAACGTCTATTAAGTTGACGTCATCTACAATTCAAACCACGCTAACCAAAATATTTAATAAGAAGTTTGATTGCCTTTAGCTTCGATGTGACTTTAGCGAAGCACGAACAGTGTCGTAATTCAATATCGACTCTGAATATTTGTTCCTTCGATGGTGAACTATTTGAGTTCGCTTTCACCAACTTGCGAAAGAAAGCAATGCTACAGAGTCTCCAATAAAAGGTACTGGAAAGAAAACATTGCGTTATGCCTACAACACACCAAATTCTGTACGCAATGATTGAATAAATAAAGTAGAAAAACTCAGTAGTTGCACTCTCGGTATTTTCATGCAAATCTTGCCAATTGCATTTCATCGACACGCATTGGGTACAGTAGCCTACAGTTGATTGGCTACCTCAATAATTGCAGGCTTCGATTTGTACCATTATCGAGGTTCTCCTGTGCTACGTATTCCGACAATCGTACCACAATTTTTAGCAAATTTTCTTAGTTAAGAGCTCTCAGCACGGTGTCGATACTTGCGAGAGTGCAAAAAATCAGATTGCGCCCCGGAATATTTGTAGAAATGGTCGGAACATCCGTTGCTGTCCTGTAGAATTGGAAACCGTAATAAATCGGTTTACTGGAGTAGATAAAAGCGGTCGTAAACGACACAACCGACACGTATATCAGCGTTTTGTTAACAAATCCGGAGACAACCGGCATAACAGCCGGCGCGGCGTCGTTAAGCCGGACATCAATATCGCGATGCTCCTCGAATTTTACATGTTCGGCGATCGCGCGTGGCCAGGAGACGCCTCTAACTGGCCCATGGAACCCCTAATAAAGATGTCTCTACATGGTTTTATACGACTCTATCTTCTAGACGCGGCAGCGGATTTTATGACGACGTTTACGTATTATCGTCGCGAGGCGTATCGTCGCGCGTCGCTCTCCAGGCCCCCGACACTCGGTTCCTCGGATTGCACCCGGTTTTAACACCTCGTAAAATTATGACCGATCGCCGCCTAATGGTGCCAAGATATCGCGAGTTACGAGACGTCCATTGTGACCGCACGGTTCCTTTGATCGCGCGAACCGACCACGGAGTTCACGCGTTGTCCTCTCGTATCTCTCCGGAGCACAATATCATCGCGTGGGATCCTGTTCACGCGATGGATATACGTCTTTTTTTCGCTATCGTAAGATACGCGCGTCGGATCGATTCTGAGCGGGGTAATTATTTAGTTTGGGGCAGCCTGGCGACCTGGGACTTAATATATATTGCCGAGGATACGCCCCTGGATATTGATAATATCTTTAAAAACATTGCTGTAGCGGATCAATTTCGTCGGAGTCACTTGAGAACTAAAAAAGTGATATTAACTTCACGAAGTAGAAGCAATCAATCTGTTGCGAGAGCAACGCCGAAGTTTAAATGTACCTCACCGCCCCTCCAGAGGATAACCGAAATACCTAGAAGGGATGTTTTAAGTGGTTTACAGCCAAAAAAGCGCATGCATCTCAGCTACGAACTGACCGACTCTGTTAGTTTACAACCACCGCAATCCGACAATTTCAACCCCGATAGATGGACAGCAAACGAAAACAATACCAAGGAACTTCCTGACAGTTTTCCACTCCTCAACTTAAACTCCTCCCAATGCATCTACGACCAATCACAGGACGCTACATTTACCCACCTAAATCCACACTCAACCAATCACGAAAAAACCGAAGTGACGATAGACAGAACTAGACGAAATCGAAAGAGCGCAAGGACTAGAACAACTACTAAAATCAACCATAGTTATTTTAACATCGCGGATCATCTGTATTGCAATAAGTGTAATAAAGTGTATACAGGGTGTCCCAGCATCCGTGGTACAACCGAGGTGATTCTACATGAAAAACCAAATCGAAAATAAAGAATAAAATTTATTCATTTGAGGTTTCGTTCTCGAGAAAATCGAGATTCATTTCGCCTTTTCGCGAATTTAATTCGGCGATTACAGTTGTGTATGCAGCACAATGGACAGCATTTCCAACAATTTTTGCATTGATAAAGTAAGTTATTAACTAAATTACATGTCTTATTTTCATTTAAATTCACGCTAAATCCATAGGCAGAAATGAATAATAAAGCACATCATCTTGATACTAATGATATTAGGTACTACTGACATGCGTGACATATGACTTGTATCGGGATCCATCCATCTAAACCATAGTTACGTGTACGCGTACTCGGTGAATATTCAAAATCGATTTTCTCGAGAACGAAACCTCAAATGAAAAGATTTTATTCTTTATTTTCGATTTGTTTTTTTTTATGTAGAATCACCCCCACCTCGGTTGTACCACCGATGCTGGGACACCCTGTATAGATAATAGACTTTGAACCATTATACACCCAAGGTGCTCAGTATCATCATCGCACACTGAGATAAGGCAAAGATACCTATATCGTTCGCTGCCTTCGTATACACAATCAGTAGAATCGTAAGACTAATTTACTGTGGATATTGGAAGAGATAGAACAAGAGTAAAGACATTCCGAAACATGGATAAATAACCCTCCGATGGCGGACCATTTTCATAACTACACAGTTGATGTAGCAAGACGATTAAATTACTCGACTAGTTGCAGTTTGTATATTTAGAATGAACCATTGCTCAATTGTGTGCCATACTTTGTGCGTAAATACTGTGGGATGAATGGTTCGTTGTGTGCGCGTGCGGGCGACCGGACCACGTTGCGACGGACCGGCGCCGATATGTTTAGGAAACTCGAGTGACCGAGAGAGCGCGAATGAAGAGTGTTTAGAACTGAGCGATAGGAGAATGTTTGGTTTTTACGAAGATAAACTATGGATGCAAGAGACAGGGTGCAAGCGAGAGACAAGATGCAAGCGAGATAACGTGGTAAGGTGACGTCCAAAACTCTATCGAATATATCTTGGTCACCTGCCAATAATACAATGCAAAAAGAGCACAACACAACGTGCGAGGACCACTGAACATACTACAACCGGAGGACTCCTGCAAAAGAGTACTAAACTTCCTGAAAGATATCGGGTTATACCACCTGATGTAGACACGTGCCAAACCATTGACACACCCACAGAGGTCACCAATAACCGCAGTTAGGTGCACGTAACCTTAAACACGCAATAAGATAAAAAGATTACCTGCAACTTACGAAAACTAATAGAAGGAGACTGAAGCGTCCAAATACCGTAGTTCGTATTCCGAACTTCGTATACCGAACTTCGCGGGGCGTAATATTCGGGGCTCTGACGGGGTTATGCGAGGTAGCCACGTCTAGTTGAAAGTAAAAGTCGCGTTCAGGAATTAATACACTTAAGATGTATTTGAAATTTAACAAGATACAGTATTAACAATGTTTGAGGTAAAGTACTATCGTTACAAGTTAGGTTCGAGCGATTTGTTAGAAGTCTACTGAATTCGAGCGATTTGTTAGAAGTCTACCGAATTCGAGTGATTTGTTAGAACTGACTTTCGGTGTGGCGTTATGCATAAGGTCAACTCGGGTCTATCCTTATTAGCTATCTAAAAACTGTATTGAGTAACAAAATGATTTTCTATTGGCGAGTGGGTTGTGCATTTTGGTCGTCGGAGTAGGGGCATTCTAGTAAATCTGTGTTTAGGGCATGCAATAAATTAGGTTCGACGATACGGAAAGGCGATGTGGAAAACTAAGACTATTTCTTTGCATAAGATTGCCCTATCAATGGGTTCGCTCATGAAGTCTCGAAGTGGTGTCCGGTGACACGCAAATTGTTCTGGGGCCGTCGCGTCGCGTCGAGTGTTTCCAACTCTTAGAGCCGACCGTTTCTAAATAAATACATCTAAATTTCACGTTCGGTCTGTTTAGAGACCGAACGCGACCGTTTCTAAATAAATACATATAAATCTCACGTTCGGTCCGATTAGAGACATAGATTTCAATTTTTATTTTACGTAAAGATCCGCGAGAAGGCAGCGCTGGGACACAGTTCTCTTCGCGAGGGATCGGTTAGGGGAGGTCGGACAGCCCGCGGACTCATAAATACAGGTTGGAGGTGAAAAAGGAAGGTGTATCGAGAGCTACGAATGTTTTCTTGTAATTCCCTCATTAATTTCGGATCCGGATAAGCGGAGAACGCCCACGCAGACACGGGGGTCAGTCGCGTTCGCGACCGCGGCCGCAGCCACAGCCGCATCCACAGCCGCATCCACAGCCGCATCCACAGCCGCATCCGCAGCCGTCGGCGAGGCGTCCCGCGGCGACTTTAACGAGACAATCGCATGGGTGTACACGAGCTTAAGGAGTCGCCTTAGGAGCGAAGTTCGACTCCCACGCGATACACGGCGCGCAGCGGCGGCGGCGGCGGTGGCGGTGTCGGCCAGGCATGTGGACCGTGGCGTGTCGCGGCCAGGCGTGTACGCAATTTGTCTCGTCCTTGGATAATTACGCCATTATGCCAGGCTTCTTACTTCACCTCGCGGATCCTGCTTACAGGGTCCAGGCTAGGAGCGAACCGGCCTCGCCTTATCCGCGTCACACCGCTTCGCGTCGCGTCCCCTTTTGCGCTCGCTTCTTCTTCTTCTTCTGCCCCTTCGGTTCCTCCGTTTCTCCTGATCCTCTCTCGTGGATCACGAACTGTCGCGTGGTACGCCGCGTGGCTATCTTAATTAATACGAGAGCCACTTAACGTACCATTGATTTATGCCATCCGGCTACATCGGAACCCTCCCGTGACTCCTCCCGGCTCTCTAAACGACGGCTACTTATCGGACAGTCTTGTCTCACCTACGTAAACTTATCTGACTACGTTTGGCAGCCTCCTTGCAAACTCTGGGCTACTTACGATCCTTCTTATACCGAGCGTTTCGGAATACGTGGGATCCACTTAGGCTGTCGACGGGGGACACGGGAACAGCGGAGAAACGTCAAACGTATTCTCTATTGAACATTGTTAATCGGATTCACAACTGCGGATCTTTTATGTATTCATAGCAAAATTGTGTAGATGAAATTCAAAATTGTTGAACAATTTTAAAAATTGAAGATGTCAATATACGATTTCTCCTGTATTAACACTTTACCTTGCTTTTCAGAGTATTCATCAGTGTCACCAACCTCTGTGCAGAAAAAGCTTTTCGTGTGGTAACACTGACAAACATACATATGTGTCAGCCTAACGCTTCAGTTTTGCTACGATTACACGTGTTTTTCTTTTGTTTATTGATATCTTTAGTGGATTCAAGCCTTTCATATGTTTGTTGCTATGATTCCATGTTGACAGTCCCGAGTAGGCGCCATCTCGTCTAACTAGCTGAACTGAAATTGGCTCTAGACTTGCTCCGCATCAGAGAGACCTCTGTCTTCGTGAACGTGATATGGGGAAATCTCTGCTATGCGAATGCGATCACGGTCTCAGATTGTTTCTCCTTATTTCAGCGAATTTTGGGCTGGCTGAGGGCTCGATCTAAAGAGAAAGGTTATAGCTACAGCGCTCGACCGATTTTTTAACGGGATTGTGTCTATATCTAATAATATAAGTGTCCGAAGCAGAGAAAAAATCGAGAAAAATATAATAAAAGTGTGATTAAAACGATTCTTTATTTCCAATGAACCGTATCGGTCAGATGAAAAGATTGTTAATATTTCCACTTCCCATTGTTGCTGTGAGTTCAAACACGGTATCGCTTCTCCGAGAAACATTGCGATAATATTTGTCGTTTTCTAGCTGACGGAGTGGTACAAGTCTGACCACTCGGCCATTCCACTGGAAAATGACCGGACATCGGTAGCGAATAATTTCTAACAACGGTAACACATCGTTCATCCTCGAGGTTCTTAGAACGCTGTATCGCGGGACGGTGATTTCAGTGTACACCGATTGAAATAAACATTGGATAGGTGAGAAGCACGATACTGCAGCTGCAACATATTTTCCTGAGGGTATAGCAATTTCACTTGCATCGATCCTCCATCTCTGACGTGAGATCGGTCCGGCGCGGCGTGCATCTTCGTACTTCGTACGTACGGAGAAAAATCCTCCTCGGCAACGGCGCGTGACTTTTCGTCCTGGCAGCTGGATTACCCGCGCGGCACTACTTTTCCTATTACATAGTAGTTACGCCGGGCAGCAGAAGCCGGCAGTGATAGATCGGGCCGATAGAGCGATTCGCGAGATAAGTAAATTGATACGTAAAGCAGCCAGATAAAGAAAAAGGGTGGGTAATAAAGGATAGGCATTCTCCGTGATATCCCGCGACGGTAATGATGCAAGACGAAACGATCGTAAGACACGGCTCTTAGCGGTGTAGAACGAAATTAGAAGCGAAGAAAGTTACTGCCACGGGTTCGACGCACCGCAACGTCTCTCTAACTTATTACCCCGAGACAAAAGATATTTCCCTGTTTCGGACCACGGACGGGATATTACAAACGGCCGTGATTTATTGGACAGAAAACGCTGCCGACGATGCGCGAACCTTGAGCCGCTCAAAACTTCGACGGATAAACGGCCGGGTCACAGTATCTATTACGATGGACGTTTGCGCACATGTTGTGCTACTTCGTCCGATCGCTAGACTGCGAAGCATTTCAAAATATTGTTATCTCACTTTCAACGTATTGAAAGTATCGAGGAAAGAAGTACAAAAATATATATGGAGCTTCTCTATCTCACAATCGATGCGGACAATTTTTACGCATCCGAAAACCTGGCAGAAAATCGAAATTTCAAAGTTCAAGAATTCATGATTATCCGTCGGTAAATTATACAATACTTAAGAATATGCTCTTGTAGAATCAGTAAGAAATAACGATGTTGAAAGGCTAAGTTCGATGTCATTTGAGTTCAAAATCGGTCATTCGTATCGTGTTTAGTTATGGAGTGAAAAATAGATGTTCCGATAAGTATATTTTTGTACAAGTATTTTTCTAGTGTATTTAGATGAGAAAGAATTGGATAGAATTTAAATATCTAAAATTTTGTTTCGACAGAAAATAAAGATGATTTGGATTTTTCAAATATTAAAATACATTTTTGATTTCATGATATTATAGTTGACGAAAAGACGAATTCAAGGACCTACTATATTATGATAAAATTTTGTTTCGACAGAAAATAAAGATGATTTGAATTTTTCAAATATTAAAATACATTTTTGATTTCATGATATTATAGTTGACGAAAAGACGAATTCTAGGACCTACTATATTATGAACTTGAGCCCATAAAGAACGCTAAAATAATTTTTTCCAACGTTTCCGGTTAAATTTTCCTACTGTAACATCGTTCAACAGACTCGCGTTTTAAATCGGTTGATGATAAACGACGATGACCTTAACGAATGTAATTTATTGATTTAAAAGATCAATTGAATTTGTCGAAGTACTCCCTCCTTTCCGATTTCAAAAACCTTGAAATATGTTGTCACGGTCGTCATTCTGAACATCATTTCCCTTTAAAGTTTTTGGCAGTCGGCTTTAGTTTGCGAGATAACAGCAAAAAATTTTGATTCGAGAAGTTTATCAAGGACTGTTAACAATAACAGTGAATATATTTTGTATCTATTTTTTCTGAAATTTTTGCCAATGAGTAGTACAGAATTTATTTGACGAATTTGATACCAAAATTGATTTCATTGAAGACGCGAGTTATGATATAACACGCCTGCGATTTTGCGGCTCGGAGAAGTTAGATTTAATCCAGTAAAGGAATTTCTTACGTAACAGCATTAAACACAAAAGGGGACAAACAGTGTGAACAAAGTGTTCCCCATCGGCACCTAAATTATTCAACAAATTCTTCGTGTCATATTCAGCGACACGATGAAGAAATCTCCGCCTTGTTCGACGTAGCCGCGTGAGAACATCCGCGCCGGGTCTTCGACACGTGCGATCGTAGGCAGCCGCCTTCTGAATCCGTAGGAAGTTGTAATGAAGCTTTTATGATGATCGTGTGACAGCTCACCCCAATGGTTTGTCCACAGATCGACGAAATTTATATTCTCTTCCGCGACCCTATACGTACGAAATATTCTTGCGATATTAGAAAAGTTCACAATTCTTCGGGCTTTCTTGTAATTATAACTAGACTCTGGATTTTGTGCATTTAAAAAAAAAACAATGAATCGATCGAATTTGAAACGGTACAAACATCAGAAAAATTAAAAATCACTATTATCTTTCACGTGTCACGACTAGTAATGGTGACATTACATTTTTATTTATTCTTTGCTTTTTACTAGCAGTGGAAAAATGTTTATTTTGAATCGAGATTTGCAGTCTAATAATAACTGGTATTTAATATCTATAAAGTACTGCAATATGGCGTAATATATTTTTATTGTTTGTATATTTGTTCAGAATATAAAACGTCTTACCTAATAATGTGTTCGTGTTTGAATGCGTTTGCGATCACTGTGAAGCAACATCAGCTGCAAATAATTGCTACGACTAACTGCGAATTTTTACGGAAAAAATGAAAATTTATTCAGTGGATTGTGAGGAACAGAAATTAAATGAAAATACACTTTTCCTTTTAATAATTTTTCTAAGCCGAAAATAGCACAATGGTGCTCTTAAATTCTTTTTAGATTCAATTTTGTCATAGATGCGTAATGAATTGAATTGATTACTTAAAAAATATCCTGTCACGTTAATTATTCCCAAAGTATATATGAAGTAAGAATTTATGCGCGTTACGAGTTCTGTGCACTTATTAGTAAACGGCGGATCTTTGTGCGTAATAAAAATTTCTTACCTGAATTGCAACAAACTGGTGTGAAATAGAAATTTATTTTCTTTCCTATTATATTTAGTAAGTTGAAAATATTATAATAGTATGTTTAAATTTTCCAAATTTTTGGCCATTTTTTCAATAGTATACACCCCAAGAAACAAATTTGGTAAATAATTCCTCGGGGAAGCTTCATTACAATCTTAATAATCGCAAATTAAGAATATTAGAACCCGTCATTTTGAAGGGTCCCGTAAACCTAGTGTTAACATACCCAACAGCTACAAGTGGTTAAATGTGGTGAAAATCATAGTTTTTCGCGACTTTTGGTCAGTTTCTGCTTAAAATCCACAGATTCTCGTATCTTTCCGATGCGTGTCGTTTTTCTCCTGCGTCAACAAAACGTATATTTTAAATTTTCATTACGGGCTCTAATAAAAAAAGTTATAAACGATGCCTCTTTTACTTTCTCATGTAATTCGTAGCAATTGCAATTTTTTCAAAATGTTTTTGAACATCATTTGGTAAATCAATTCCTCGAATTGTTAAAAAAAGCCAGGTCGGTTGGTTCGATCATAAAAAAGTTATACCGTTTTAAAGTGCGTTCAAATACATTCGTGGTTCACTGTATCAACCACATAGTTGTCCTACCAAAAAAACTCACGTAGTCGAAAATAGACAGGAACAAACTTGAATGAATTATATTGTAATAATTGCAGGAGCGATACAGATAGAACAAGACAATTTACTTTACTTTCGCGAATGAGACACGATTAGGACATAATTAACGTCAAAGTCGCGGCCGTTACTGGCCCTTTTTCTGGAGGTATCGTCGAGTCATGGTAAAAGTGCATTTTCCATCAAGCGGCGAACCGCAACGACGCGTCGCGACAGAACGAAAATGCATGGATGCGTGCGGCGGGGTTCGGTGCAGCGGCCGGTGCATCGCAAATTGTATTACACCGTGTATGCAGATAGACGCCGCAAACGCAATTGTCCCCGGTGTTACGGAGTCAGGGGAGTCGGACGAGAGGGACGCATTAAACGCATAGGAAGCAACTATAACCGCGGCGCAAGAGGACGACGCGTTGCGTGTGCCACGCCGCGAACACTGTGCGTGACCATTTTTCCGGCATGCTCCCTCTCTCGGTGTCGGTTGCCGCGGTCTCGCTGCGATTTACGAGTTTATCCTTTTATACCTTTTTTTCCTTCTATCTCCTTCCTGGCCGGATCTCCTCTCCACCGAGATAACGACAGATTCTTATGCATAATGCGACAGCCCTTTCTACCCGGCCTCCCCTCCGTCCACCTTTGCCTCCTACAGTACTCCTGGCTCCTTTTCCATGCAATTTCCGCGTTGTTAAGTCCGTCGTACGGCCGCCATTTTTCCGCTCGCGAGGTTTCGCTTCCTATTATTTCCACCCCGTGCACGGCGAATTCGTTTCACTTTGAGACCGACCTTTGCCCTTTGCGGAGGACGAAAGCAAATTGCGTTTGAAGCTCTTTTGTTTGTTGGTAAAGTTGAAGGGGCCATTGTCATTGATGGCTAAAAAAGAATTTGTGTATCAACTGGATAACACCAATATTTTTGTAGATGAAACGCTGTTCAGGGTGTAACTACAATACATTTTCTGATCTCCAATGAATGTGTTAGTTCTTTACGGATTTTCGAAAATGCTAACACATCGTCTATAGTTTTATAATATTTGAATATCTATGAAGGATGGTTCAAGATTTGTTAATAGATCCTTCAACAGCGACAGCAACTTCTATCGTGAACTAACAATTCGCGCCTGGTAACGTAATTTAATCATTTCGTTTGCGCTGAAACATTCATCTTTTTTTATCAATTGGAACAATCCTGGTGATACCACATAAAATTTTCTTCAAGAGTAAATAAGAGCCACCCTAATGTACAGGGTGTATCTACACCTCTGGATCGGTGTACATTTGTAAAAGAAACTTGCCGCAGAATTGTTCATGCGAACGTCATATTTATGCAAAATAAAAATGTGTGCATCAAATTGCATAAAACACGAGTCGAATAAATGTATTTCTGGTCTTAATATTGTAGTTTCTATAAATTGAGAACAACATAACAAATATTTGCATATACTTCCAATGTCCTCACCGCTCTTTACTTCCCTTATCCATTTTTGCCATAGATCATTGTTACGCTACGGGTTTTTATGCAAAATAAAAATTGTGAGAAACAGGAGCCAGTTAGGCAATTCATTCTTACCTTAATCCTTTTAGCAAGTTGAAAATAATACATTGGTGTTCTTAAATCATTGTAACCTATGTGTGCATCAAATTGCATGAAACACGAGTCGAATAAAATGTATTTCTGGTCTTAATATTGTAGTTTCCATAAATTGAGAGCAACATAACAAATATTTGCATATACTTCCAATGTCCTCACCGCTCTCTACTTCCCTTATCCATTTTTGCCATAGATCATTGTTACGCTACGGGTTTTTATGCAAAATAAAAATTGTGAGTAACAGGAGCCAGTTAGGCAATTCATTCTTACCTTAATCCTTTTAGCAAGTTGAAAATAACACATCGGTGTTCTTAAATCATTGTAACCTTTCTACTGTTTAAAAATGCACCTACATATTTTTGATATAAATGCATAAAATTCGAAGTCTAATTATTATATTATTTGAATAATCATTTGTTGAATTCCGTTCGGTAAATGATTGGTGACTCTGTCAGGTCACACTTTTATTTCTTACGTTCGCAGATGTATGGTGCAGTTTTGCAGAATTCGAAAATTTCGAGACACCCTGTATTTAATCAATGGCAAAGATTCAATACGGAACGTCAGAATAATTTTCGTTGTACTCGAGAAGTCTATTAGCTGGTTTGACCCAGACCGACGCACTTTCTGAGCAAACAATAGTGCGATAACTCATAGTAGCGTCGCGTATTATGGTAGTGATAGAACCCCGGGCCACGTACCCCATGAATGTCAATGAGAACGCGAACAATGGCCCGTGTAAGTAATACTTCTGTGATCCGTATTCTTTCCTTCCTTGATTTAAGCTGCCCTTTATGGAGCGGTGCTGACGGTAGCGAAGTTGCGGTCGCGTCGGGTAGCATCCCACCTGTCATCAGTATTCATTGAAATTCATCGGCAACGTGCTCGCGAACTTAGGAAAATTATCGTATTTTCCGTTACTCATTATGTACCACGGTAATAACTCTTGAATAACTTGAATTAAATTTGCGTTTTTGAGAATCAAGTTTTAGCAAAGCATTGGTCAACATACAATTGGAATAAAGCCTTTTCAATTATTGTATGGTCTCTTCTTTTATTAATAACTCGCTATTATTTTCTGAAATTGTCCATTAACTATATAAATTCTATGGCGCTTAACTAAGTTTTCTCCACATTTTGATAGAGCATTCTGCATTCTTAATATACTTTTACTTCATTCGCTGTTTTCATTATTTCGATTTTACAGACTGATAAATCTGTATTTATGTAGTTTATCCAGTCAATTGATATATTTATATATAAATATCAAGATAAATTTATATATAAATATAAATATATCAATTGACTGGATAAACTACATAAATACAGATTTATTTTTTTTCAGTCTGTAAAATCGGAATAATGAAAACAGCGAATGAAGGTAAGAGTATATTAGAATACAGAATGCTCAGAAAACTTAGTTAAGTGCCATAGAATTTATATAATTAATATGATATATTAATTAAGTATTTATATATAATCAGTTATATGTATAATATCTATTGAAATTCAAAATTTTACCTAAGTAATCTTGATTAGATAACATTATGCAAAAATTCAAGATCAATCATACAAATACAGTGGACTACAGTTACAGTAACGTGCATAGAATATCCAAAACATACATACGTACAATATAAATGCTGAAGTTAAAAACCAATTTCCCATTGTTTCGCAAATAACAAACATGACAGGCAGGAAAGTTAATTTTACATTTATGCTGTATCAAGAATATTTATTAGCTCTACATATAAAGGAAGGTAACATTTTAATGAATAATGTGTACCCTGTCCACGCTGCTGTCTTAATACAATATTAGAAGAAACACATGCGAATGCAATTAACATAATTATTCTGTCTATAAATGCAAATGTATATTTTATTAAAGCCTCGGCGAAGCTGTTTCTGCTCGTATTTTGAGCCCGGAGAGAATAGAACCTCTATTCCCTTAATTAAACATAGATTCAATCTGCACTGATTTGTGCAATAAAGAGCGAAGCATATGGATCGCCTTAGGTTGAGCTATTCACGTGTAAAGTGCGTTAGGCTAATAAAGACTTCAGATATCGAAGGATAGGGTAATCGAGGGCCTACAGTATTTACTAAAAGTATTCAGTAGATACTAATTCTAGTAAATACACTTTTAGTAAACGCTATTAGAAAACTACACAATGGTAAAAGCTTCTACTTGGTTTTACACGCACGACCCAATAATATCGAGGGTGTCCACAGTACTTGCAGCAAACTTCGTATAGATTGTTCGATAAGGGAGCGTATTACGGGCGTATCGGTTCGAAACAATCAAAAATGAAACGAAGAAGGAAACGTTAATTAATCCGCGAAGAGCCGGGGCGGCGCGGCGTTCCTCGTCGAGGTGATTCGGGATGATGCATGGGGTCTGGTAGTTCGGAAAAAAGTCCAGACGAAGCGGAAAGGAGGCACGCAGACCCGCGAACGAGAAATGTCCTCCGATTCAGTAAACTTTGACCCGCAAGCGAGCTCGATTCTCGACAGTGATGCATCGCATCCTGTCGTTGACCCGTATTCCTTCAGCGAGGTTTCTTCTTCTTCTTCTTCTGCCTCTTCTTCTCCTCCTTCATCCTCCGACTCTCGTGGTCCGTTCATTTTTGTTTTTCCACTTCCCTCGTCGAGCGTGCAGTGAGTGCACTGACTCATTGTCAGAAGGAGTGAGTGCTTAGTCAGTGGCTGGCATGCGTGCACAACGGAGAAGAGAAGAAGAAGAAGCAGAAGAAGAGAAGGAAGAGGAGGAGTGGAAGAAGAAGAACGACAAAGAAGGAACTATCACAATAGAGGGAGTCTCTGGCAGGGCGTAGGCACTGTTCGCCGCTGTTTAATTCTTTTTCTCGATGTCCCAACGCTCTGTCTTTCTGCGTTCGGAACGATTTATTCATTTTTCTATCTATCCTCTTCGTTCATGCCACACCCGTCCCCCGACTCGGTCTCTTTTAGAAGATGCGCCGCGGTTGCGAGGGCGAAAATAACAGAAGAGAATGCCGTCGAAGAAAAAGGGGACCCGATTCCGTCCACGCAACGTTTACTGGTGCGGATCGAAAGATCAACTAAATATAAACAAGCCCGGCACCCCGCCTTCCGACGTACCGCGATTACAACGGGAACTCGAAACGGGTGTAGAAACCGCTAAAATGCTTCTTCGTTTCCCTTTCAGAGCGTTTAGACGCGCGATACGCGTTCGCCGTTGCATGCAGATTTTACCTCTGCATGAAAATTCTGTCATTTTCTTCTTTTAGATACTGTAACACGTTTTCTCCCTGTCTACGTTGCATTAGGATGCATTTCTTTCAAATTCGACAATTTTCTGATTTCATCCCCATGTCAGAGGGTGCCTACATATCTTTATTCAACGTGTCTTTGCGATGCTGCGAAACGTTTTCATTTTTACCTGCTTTATAAGATGCATTTCTTTAAAATCTGACATTACATATAGAATACAATTTGCTGATTTCCCCTTACGTGAAAGGGTATCTGAGCACCCTCGAATTTGTCTTTCTCGCGCTGTAAAACGTTTTCATTTTTATATATCTGCCTTATAAGATGTATTTCTTTAAAATCTGACATTGTAAATGGTACACAATTTGCTGATATTACCCTTATGTCAAAGGGTAGGTGGACATCTTTCTTCAATTTGTCTTTTATACGAGTACACTGTAACACGTTATCTTTCTGACTTCGTTGTAAGGTGCATTTTTTTTAAACTAGGTCAACGTGACGGGTTTCAATACTTTTCATTTATAATTATTGAGATTTTAAATATGCATCTATATATGAGAAATTATTTAACAAATTTATTTCTTTGAGTATATATTATAAAAGGTGTGGCTACATTTGGAGGGACACGCTCTCGTTATTTTTACAAAGTAATGTAAAATAGTCATTTTTAATGATCCGCAAACCTAGTTGTTAAAGTGCGACAATTCGCTGATTTTATCCTCGTGTCAAAGGGTAGGTGGACATCTTTCTTTAGTTTCTCTTTTAGATGCTGCAAAATGTTTTCATTTTTGTCTGCCTCCTCAGATAAATAATATTTCTTTAAACTGTGACATTGTAATGTCGACAAAATACGGATAAAATAAATCGCTTCGCGGCAGACGATTTCATTTTTAATTTGTCGCGAGACTCGACAGTACGAATACACTTTTCACTTTGTGTAGGTAAATTTCCTTCGTGCATACGCCACAGAAAAATGGCGGCGTACAAGAAGATCGAGACGCGATCGTGTGCGCACTCGCGGCACATTTGCTCGAGCTCGGCAATTACAATTAAGTAGCCGAGATCGTTGTATCCACGGTAATCTCAGCTTCTATAATCCCGCGGATCTTCCTCCCTGCTGGCAATTGTCCAGCCGTCAGTCGACGTAGAACTATAAGAGAGCCTTCGCAGCCGCGATACGCTTTTTATCTCGCTACCGATTCTCTTCCGGCTAGATCGCGCCCGTAGATCCTCGGATCTACCGTGATCTTGGGAACTCGACGATCCCGCGATAACTCTGATATCCAGCGATTTGGATCGTTCAATAGCTGCTCGCTTCTTATCACCGCGCTCTCCGAGTAACTGTTCTAGCACCGGATATCGAACAATAACTTCACCAGAGAAACATTGTTATTAATTGTCGAAGAGACGACTAGACTTTGTGGTAAAAGTGAACGGGCGAAGCACAAAACAGTGGGAACGTTGGAAGCATTTAAGAGTGACGTTATATGATTTTTAACCTATTAACCCCTTGTACCGTAACATCAAGTCAGACTCGTGACGAAGATTTCGAACGAGATCTACTAAATGTGTATATTATCAATTATTATCGAGCGAAATAGAATTTCATTTTGACGTTGTCAATATTATAGTTTTCGGAGAATGCATAGACGTTTTTCTAAAATATTACGAACGACAAAGAAGTTCTAATCATTGTAACCGTAAAATATTAGGTTGCCAACTAAGTTCGCGACCTCCACATTTTCTCAAACAGTCATTTATATATATTTTTGAAGCAAGAGTATTTTATATCAAATTAACTGCAAAATTCAGAGCTTTTCAATACACAGTTCAACAGGAATGGTTACCGAATAAAAGAATTACGAAACAAAAGGTCGCGAATTCAGTTGTCAATAATAATCATAAAGCGAGAAATTTCCTATTTAGGTTTCGCTTCTTAAAATTGATGCGTAGAATTTTTATTTCGGTTGCTCATAACAGTTTTTGGCGAGGAGAATTCATCACGGTTGTTTATAAGAGTTATTGATGAGAGAAATTGTATTTTTACTTGATATTGTATAGTTTGCATTCGATTGAAAGAATCGTCTCCACACAAAATAAATTATAGAGAAGACAGTTCTTATTAGAAAAATTTAAGGGCTTCTAAATTGTTTATTTTGAATAAAGATCCGGAATCCAGAGATAGCCAACTTTATTATAATTTTTGCGACGAGGTTCACTGAAAGAAAACCGAGATGACTATCAAAAGTACCATTGGAAAATGATATTTTTATCATATGTATTGATCGATATCGATGATGCGCGGGTCGATTGTATCTTGAACAGAGAGAAAATATCATGAAAATGTAGTCCAAAAACAAGCGAAACGAAAGACAACGTACGTTGCGAACGAACAGATCGCCGAACGATGAATCACTTAAGCTGACGATAAATCAGCTTGGAAACTGAATTTGTAATGTCATGTGAATAAAAGCTTGCGGCTTCTTATTTCGCTGTAGACGCGATCATCAACAATCCTCAGTGATCTTAAGTAGATAAAGTATCGACGGTATCGGAGAAAAGAAAGAATCTAAAATCAAATCTTCTGCATTGAAATTATCATCCTAGTTTCACTGTGTCGCTAAGCAAACGATTGTTTGCGTTTAACAGAATGTTTGATACAATTTCATATTTCGTTATTCGTTGAAAGACAATTATCAATTTTCCTCGGTTTAATACGTTGAGTGAGGATGAATTATAATTGCACAGCTAATTTTATGCATTTATGATAAAAATAAGTAGGTGTTACTTCAAACAGTAAAAACGTTGGAAGAATTTAAAAATACTGTTATATTATTTTCAACCTATTAAACATATTAAGAAAGAAAATCAATTTCTCTTTCACTCGAGTTTAATTATAGTTTTAATTCTTTTCGCATCATAAATGATCGAACCCTTGCGCCGAAGGCATTAACAATTTCACTCCAGTTTGTAGAAAATCGGGTAAAATCTTTTCAGGTGCTAATTATAACTGTTCCAAGTAATGATATAAATTGTCTTCAATTTTCTCAATCCAGTTTTAGCGCTATTTTAACTTAATATTACCCCAACACGGTCATTAATTCATTATCTATGCAACGCTTAAAGTACTAATTCATTAAAACAAAATAGTTCAAGTCGCTTCAAACGTCTGTTATTTGAGCAATTTCCAAGTGTCTAAAATAACAATTGCAGTTAAAAGCTGACAATAACATAATCCCAATCTTAATGGGTTCTCTGTAATATTTTTACGTTAACACGAAACCAACCAAGCTCTAAAAGTGGTACGCACGTTGCCTTATAAAAATGAAAAGAATGAATTTATCAGAGTTTCAATAATAAAATTGTATAATATATGTCGCATAACATATGTCGTGTGCAACAATATATGACTTGAAGGATGAATCAATATGGTATATGACATGAATGATAAAATTTCTCGAGCATTGTAAGCGAATCACAAATTTGAACAAGGCTGAAATATAGCCGGCGTGTAAATAAAACGGGCGAGTGACATACTGTCCCAGTTCAGGGTTAAGCCGCTCTTCAGCTTTCCATCTTGCAATTAACTCCTCAGAGATGGCAGCTAACACAGCGTCTGGAAAGCCAGCGAAGCTCTCGAAACCGTCGACAAAGCGCGGAAAGATAATCTCCGCTCGCAGTATGTCAAAACTCCGTCATCTCGATGCGAGGCAACACAAACGAGCCGGACAATGAATTTGAGCACCGTGAGGACGACGGACAATAGCGTAAGTTCAAAGTCGCTGGAGCGGCTTGAACCGGCGCCAAACACCGCGCAAAGGAACAGGGAGAAGTGTTGAAAGAACGTCGCCGAGCGTCTCTTTGCATTCCTCAGCTTAAGTAGCGCGCGATCCTCCTACCCTTGAAATAATTTAGTCGTTTCAAAACAACGGTAACGTCTTTCCTTCCCCCCTTCTGCATTGTCCCGCCGGGATATGTCTTATTCGCACGCTCCGCGTGGAAGCTGACACTGGAACACGACTCTACTAGACGATTCGCCTTTTTTTTAGACGCAGACTTAAATCAACAGTTTTTGTTTCACATAAACTTATGCTTTGGAAGGTTAATATTCAATGAACTTGAGATTTCAATGAACTTGAATTTATTTTGAATTTAATTCAAGATTTGTGTTAAGCACCATTCTGAACAACAGTTCCCTTTAAAGTTTTTGGCGGTCGGCTTTAATTTACGAGATAATTGTAAAAAAACTTTGCTTGTGAAGTTCCAGGCAAATTTCCATTTCTCACAACTTCCGGTCGAATTTTTATCTGTACAGCTAAAAGGTTTAAACATTTGACTAGAATATCGATTGTACATTAAATTAAGGACTGCAGTAAGCACCCCAGAATTCGTTCGGATTTAACAAAAGCCCGGAACAAGAAGAAATCAGGCGTGAGAATGAGATACCTATCACGCGAACCACGTTAACGGAAAGGAAAATACGTATTTATCGAATGGTATAACCACCTTCTCCTCTTCGAGAACCATATTTGTGGCGAAGGATTAGTTTCCGCAAATTGGCCAGGGGCTAGACACGTCGGACTCGTCGTCCACAGCCTTTCAAGCCCGCAAATAAATTGATTGCAGAAAAGAATCGTTAGTTTGACTATTGTGTCGGTGGTTCGCAACCAATCCTCTCCGAGATCGTGCCCGAACTCGCGAATCTCGTCACATTAGGAGTCCCATTACTCGGTGGATCGCAGGGCCATCGGTTGTCGGTCGTTATGAGGGAATCGATCGAGGACTTAATCGAGGACTTAATCGAGGACGGACACGTAGCGAGCGTGATCGGTAACGGGCAGGAAGTTGACCGCGAGCTCTGGTTTAATTGACGAGCATCAGTCACGGTGGACAAATATATTTGTAAACAGGGTCCCGCGGTGAACGCGCGGGTCCCGTATCCCATAATTTATTCCCCTAACGTAGCCCATTATGCGGTACAAGATGTTATCTGCCTCACAGATCTGGAGGAGAGCGAACCCGGGAGAGAGATCTGAATGCGACGGAGGCCAGAAACTCGGAGGCGGTCGTTCGGCGGAGAAGAAAGATAGGGTGGCTGGCAAAGGGGGCTGGCGAGGGAAGGGCGGGGGCGAAACGACCAGAGAAAAGACAGAGAGATTCGTATCGGTAACCAGTAACACTGGTAACACAGGTAACTGTTAGTGACGTGACGATTTCGACAGTGGGACCTACCGGTCGGACGGACGGCCGTTCCATCATTGCATAAGGCCCCATCGTCACCAACCGGCCCCCGCGCCGAACGATATGTTTTCCCTTCTGTTCTTGCGCCGGGAACACCGGCGTCGAACGATCCTTTTTGTTCGATCACGATCGATCGGATAAGCACGGACCACGTTCGTCAATATCTTCTTTTATAGCTTGCGATTGACCCCTGTGTGGCCAGCCAAAATGTACTTGATCGGTGAACAGGCTACTCTAAACGTCCTGTTGCGATAAATCGACCATGCAGCTACCATGCAGGTAATTTAGTATTCAACTTTCTTTAAGCCTTTACATATATTTCCGGTGACAGATAAAGCATTGTTCTAACTATTTAAAAAAAATTGTTTTTAAAAATTAAAAAATTAAAAAAATTATTTTTGTCTCGGGTCTATGTATGTAGAATCAAAAATGTTTCATCTAAACTGTAATTTATTAGCCAGTTCGAATCGTTGGTCTCAATAAGAAGATCAACGTTGATCTTAAAGATGCATAGTCGAAGGTTTGTACAGAATATTGATGCGTAATGATTTGAATGGATGAATGCGGATCTTTATTCAATTATTCGTTGTTTCCCTTTTCTCTATTACCACATTTACAAATTTTAAATCCAGTTCTTATAATAATTTAACTTTCATCGGAATTATTTCTGAGACCATTGGTCCTTTATATAGACTCGTTAATATTTGTAGATGTTTTGCAACACTCGACATCCTTTTTAATTTAACGACATGATAAATAATACCAGTAAATTGGGTGTACCAAATTACAAGAACCAGAAGAAATTAGACATAGACGTTATTTTCGTAATTAGATTGCAGATCTGTATACAAAATAAAAGTTTTCTTCTAGTTTATTCCAGTATTTCTTCTCTTAATCATTTAAATACCTTCACAATTTTGTATTTCACTTAGTAATTTTTGTTATTAACACATAAAGTCCCCAGTCTACACATAATTTTAATAATATAATATAAATATTATTCTAAAATCCTCTTAATCTTACTACTGTTCTAAATTGCACCTAATCATTTCTCTGTCATAAATACATAGTATTCGCGGACTAATCATTAAACATTTCTAATGTTCAGTATACAGTTTGCCGTTTTCAAATGACCTCGTCTTCAAAGTGCCTATATAATATTAATTCGCACCTGCTCTTCATTTATTAAAATGTCTAAAATCTGTGTAAACCTTCCTCATTCGTTTCTGGTTCTTTCTAATATGCGTGCCAGTTAAATTATTTTAGAAAGTGTATCGAAGATGATGTACTATGTGGGACCATGCGAGACTACAAGGATACCAGACCACGCTAACGTTACCGTGTATTAGTATCATCGCCGAGAAATGTCCATAAATCCTGAAACAGCATTCGATCTTTGTCACGTTCGCCAAAGGATCCAGGTGGTAATAGTTCGCGAAATCGGGGGGTCGCGATCTCCGCTGACCTCCTCGCAATCACAGCAACACTGCAAATCGTTACTCGAGCGATCGATTCTCGAGAATCACCGTGAACGAAGCCCGAGATCGGCAGCGGGAAGTCTACGTGATGGTATTGAGCGACGATTCTCGTTCGATTCTTCTCGAATTACCGTCATCGATTTCTAGTAGGCACGATGATATTCCCAGCGCGAGATCTGCGTCACATTATGCTCGTATCGATCCTACCGTGGAAATACAGCGGTAACGAAGAGAAACCTCTCGCGATTGAGATGATCGAACGAAGAGTAAGATGTTCTTTAATTTCTAATCTCGCTGCAAATTGATCTGTTTATTGCGATCGAATTAGAAATCATTCCTGGACAAAGTAGTCCAGGAGACCAAGAAAATTTCTTTCGGAAGTAAAATCTCAAGGATGATTGTGAAAGAATCTTTTCTATGCTATTAAGTATAATACATTTCGATAGATCAGCATATTGTGCATTTAACGAGAGACGACACTCAAGATAGTCGCTTTTACTTAAGAATATTTTGGTTAATTTCAATCGTCTCACTGTAGCAGACTTTATCCGCTTCTATTATCTCAAGCAACATAGTTGAGGAACAAACTAAAACGAACAAATTAAAAGAACAAGGTAACGATACAAACTAAAGGAACAAAATGCAGGCACAAAGCAAAGGAACAAATTAAAGGAATGTATTTGAGTGAGAAAGTAAAGGAATAAAATGCAGGCACAAAGCAAGGGAACAA